>JAVGVS010002466.1:0-11511 GCA_032718565.1 Distichodus sexfasciatus
AGAGACACGAAGAGCAAACTTTTTAGTTTCATTTTATTATTATTTTTTTAATTAAAAAGAAAATATTTTTCAATTTTCGAGCAAAATCTCGGTACCGCTCGCACACGGAGGGGGACTTTCTGCAATTTTCCCGCAAAATCTCGGTACCACAGGGACACGGAGCGGGACTGTGCGCACCTTTCGAGAAATAACTTGGTACCGCTGGGACGCGGAGCGGGACTTTGTGCAATTTTCGAGCAAGACCTCGGTACCGCTCGGACACGGGGCGGGACTTTGTGCTATTTTCGAGCAAAAACTCGGTGCTGCAGGTGCACGGAGCATGACTTTGTGCAATTTTCCAGCAAAAACTCGGTACCGCTGGGACACGGAGCGGGACTTTGTGCAATTTTCGAGCAAAATCTCTGGCATGAGCGACACGAAGAGCGAACTTTTTAATATATATATTTTTTAATTTAAAAAAAAATATTTTTCAAAACTTCTCGAGCAAAAACTGGGTAATGCAGGGACACGGAGCGGGACTTTGTGTAATTTGCGAGCAAAAAACACGGTACTGCTGTCACACGGAGGCTGACTTTGTGCAACTTTCGAGCAAAAACTCGGTAACGCAGGGACACTGAGCTGGACTGTGTGCTATTTTCGAGTCAAAACGCGGTACCGCTGGGACACGGAGCGGGAATTTTTGCAACTTTCGAGCAAAAACGCGGTACCGGTGGGACACGGAGGCTGACTTCCTGACTTTGGTCAATTTTAGAGCAAAAACTCGGTGTCACTAGGACACGGACCCGGCTTTCTGCAATTTTCGAGGAAAAACTCGGTACTGCTGGGACAGGAGCGGGACTTTCTGCAATTTTCGAGCAAAATTCTCGCATGAGAGACACGAAGAGCGAACTTTTTATTATTATTTTTATTTTATTTATATTATTATATTATTTAGCATTATTTTATATTTTTTTCAAAAGTTTTCGAAAGGAAGACTCCTCGCACCGCTGGGACACGGAGCCGGGACTGTATGCAATTTTTGTTAAAAATCTCTTGCATGAGAGACAATGGTTGTTTAACTTTTAATTTTTTTAAATTATTATTTTATATTTTTCAAAAGTTTTCGAGCAAAGACTCGGTACCGCTGGGACACGGAGCGGACTTTGTCATGGAGCAAAAATCTCCGGTACAGAGAGACAATGAAGAGCTTAACTTTTATTATTATTTTTATTTTTTATTTATATTATTATATTATTTATATATTTTTCAAAGGGTTGAGAAAACCGGCACCACAGAGGCTGACTTCTGTACAATTCGCAGAAATAACTCGGCACCGCCGGACACGGAGTGGGGACAGTGTGCAATTTTTCGAGCAAAATCTCTGGCATGAGAACAAGAGCCTAACTTTTTAATATTTTTTATTATTATTATTTTATATTTTCAAAGTTTTCGGGAAAGAAGACTCGGTACCGCTGGGACACGGAGGGACTTCAGCAATTTTCGAGCAAAAACTCAGTACTGCTGTAATATGGAGGCTGACTTCAGTAACCGGAAAGCAAACCTCCGGGTAATCGGCTGGGACACGGGCGGACTGTGTGCAATTTTCGTTGCAAATTTCCGGCATGAGAGACACGAAGAGCAAACTTTAAATATTTGTTTTATCATTATTTTTTTTTGGTACTGTTCAAAACGCCGGTTAAAAAAACTCGGTACCGCAGGGACACGGAGGCTGACTTTGTGCAATTTTCGAGCAAAAACTCGCTACCGCTGCGACACGGAGGGGGACTGTGTGCACTTTTCAGCAAAAAATCTCTGCATGAGAGACACGGTTATTTAACTCTTTTTTAATATATTTTTAATTTTTTACAAAATGTTTTTCAGTGTTTTCGGAGCAAAACCCCGGTAACACCGCAGGGACACGGCGCGGACTTGTGCACTTTTCGAGCAAAATCCCTGGCATGAGAGACACGAAGAGCGAACTTTTTAATATTTTTTATTATTATTATTTTATATTTTTCAAAAGTTTTCGAGCAAAGACTGGACACCGCTGGGACACGGAGCGGGACTTTGTGCAATTTTCGAGCAAAAAACTCAGTACTGCTGGGATGGCTGAGGCTGATCTTGTGCAACTTTCAGAGCAAAACTCGGTGCACCATGGGACACACGGGCGGGATCAGCAATTTTCGAGCAAAATCTCTGGCATGAGAGACACGAAGAGCAAACTTTTAAATATTTGTTTTATCATTATTTTTTTTTTATACTGTTCAAAAGTTTTCGAGCAAAAACTCGGCACCGAGGGCTATTGAGGCCGACTTTGCAATTTTCCAGCAATAACTCGGTACCGCTCGGACACGGAGCGGGACTGTATGCAATTTTCGAGCAAAATCTCTTGCATGAGAGACACGAAGAGCGAACTTTTTAATTCTTTTAAATTACTATTATTATTTATGTTTCAAAAAGCCGAGAGCAGAGACTCGGTACCCGCTGGGGACACGGAGCGGACTTAATAAATTTTGAGCAAAATCTCCGGCATGAGAGAGACACTTAAGAGCGAACTTTTTATTATTATTTTTATTTATTTATATTATTATATTATTTATATTTTTCAAAGGTTTTCATGAAAACTCCGGCACCACAGAGGTTGACTTTTGTGCAATTTTCGAAAGGTTAACTCGGTAACGGCTGGGACACGGAGCGATCTGTGTGCAATTTTCGAGCAAAATCTCTGGCATGAGTGACACGAAGAGCAAACTTTTAAATATTTGTTTTATCATTATTTTTTTTTATACTGTTCAAACGTTTTCGAGCAAAAACTCGGTACGGCAGGGACACGGAGGCTGACTTTGTGCAATTTTTCCAGCACACTCGGCAACGCCGACACGTGAGCGGACTCTATGCAATTTCGAGCAAAATTCTGGCATGAGAGACACGAAGACAACTTTTTAATATATTTTTAATTTTTTAAATGTTAAAAGTTTTCGAAAGCAAAAACTCGGTGAATGCGAGGGACACGGATGGACTTCTGTAATTTTTCGAAAGCAACACCTCTAGCATGAGACAACGAAGAGCGAACTTTTAAATATTTTTTTATTATTATTATTGTTTTATATTTTTCAAAGTTTGCGAGCAAAGACTCGGTACCGCTGGGACACGGAGCGGGACTTTGTGCAATTTTCGAGCAAAAAACTCAGTACTGCTGGGACATGGAGGCATGACTTTGTGCAACTTTCGAGCAAAAACTCGGTACCGCAGGGACACGGAGGCTGACTTTGTGCAATTTTCCAGCAATAACTCGGTACCGCTCGGACAGGAGTGGGACAGTGTGCAATTTTCGAGCAAATTCTTGCATGAGAGACACGAAGAGCGAACTTTTTAATATATTTTTTAATTTTTTTACAAAATGTTTTTCAAAAGTTTTCGAGCAAAAACTCGGTACCGCAGGGACACGGCGCGGGACTTTGTGCAATTTTCGAGCAACACCTCTAGCATGAGAGACAACGGGTTGTTTTAACTTTTTAATATTTTTAATTATTATTATTTTATATTTTCAAAAGTTTTTCGAGCAAAGACTGTACCGCTGGGGACACGAGCGGATCTTTGTGCAATTTTCGAGCAAAAAAACCCAGTACCAAGGGGACATGGAGGCAGACTTCATGCAACTTTCGAGCAAAAACTCGGTACCGCTGGGACACGGGTCGGGACTGTGCAATTGTCGAGCAAAATCTCTGGCATGAGAGACACGAAGAGCAAACTTTTAAATATTTGTTTTATCATTATTTTTTTTTATACTGTTCAAAAGTTTTCGAGCAAAACTCGGTACCGCAGGGACACGGAGGCTGAATTTGTGCAATTTTCGAAAGCAATAACTCGGTACCGCCTCTGACACGGAGCCGGACTACGTAATTTCGAAAGCAAACTCTCTTGCATGAGAGACAGAAAGAGCGAACTTTTAATTTTTAAATTACTATTATTATTTTATATTTTTCAAAAGTTTTCGAGCAGAGACTCGGTACAGCTCAGACACGGAGCGGGACTTTGTCAAATTTTCGAGCAAAAAAATTCCGCATGAGAGACACGACGAGTTTAACTCTTATTATTATTTTATTTTTTTTATATTATATTATTTATATATTTTTCAAAGGTTTTCGAGAAAAACTCGGCACCACAGAGGCTGACTTTGTGCAATTTTCGAGCAATAACTCGGTACCGCTCGGACACGGAGTGGGACAGTGTGCAATTTTCGAGCAAAATCTCTTGCATGAGAGACACGGTTATTTAACTTTAATTTTAAAATTACTATTATTATTTTATATTTTTCAAAAGTTTTCGAGCAAAGACTCGGTACCGCTGGGACACGGAGCGGACTCAGTTGCACTTGAGCGCAAAAAACTCGGCACTTTGCTGGGACATACGAGCTGATTTTGTGCAACTTTGAGGAAAAACTCGGTACCGCTGGGACACGGGCGTGGACTGTGTGCACTTTTTCGAGCACAAAATCCCAGTATGGAGAGGAGAGAAGAGCGAACTTTACTGTGTGTTATTATTATTATTATACAGATAAAAGCTGAGCAAAAACTCGGTACTGCTGGGACACGGAGGCTGACTTTGTGCAACTTTCCAGCCAAAACTCGCTACCGCTGGGACACGGAGCGGGACAGTGGGCAATTTTCGAGCAAAATTCTGGCATGAGAGACAACGAAGATTTTAACTTTAATATTTTTAAATTATTTTATTCATATTTTTCGAGCAAAACTCGCAACGCAGGACACGGAGCGGACTTTGTGCAATTTTTCGAGCAAAAACCCCGGTTCTGCTGAACACACTTGAGGCTGACTTTTGCAACTTCGAGCTAAAAACGGTACCGCTGGGGACACGAGAGCGGAATTTACATCTTTCGAGCAAAAACTCGGTGCGGGAGGGACACGGAGGTTGACTTCGTGCAACTTTCGAGCATACTCTCTGGCATGAGAGACACGAAGAGCGAACTTTTTAATATATTTTAATTTTTACAAAATGCTAAAAAGTTTTAGCAAAACTCGGTACTGCAGAGGGACACGGCATGGACTTCAGTAATTTTCGAGCAAAATTCCCATATGAGAGACACGAAGAGCGGTCTTTAATATTTTTTAATTAAAAAAAAAATTATTTTTCAAAACTTTGCGAGCAAAAACTCGGTACCGCTGGGACACGTGACGGACTTTCGAGCAAAAAACTCGGTTCTGGTGGGACACGGAGGCTGACTTTGTGCAACTTTCGAGCAAACTCTGTGGCATGAGAGACACGAAGAGCGAACTTTTTAGTTTTTATTTTTTATATTTTTTTAATTTAAAAAATATATTTTTCAAAGTTTTCGAGCAAAAACTCGGTACCGCTGGGACACGGAGGCTGACTTCGTGCAACTTTCGAGCAAAAACTCGGTACCACTGGGACACGGGGCGGGACTTTGCGCGATTTTTCCATCAAAACCTCGGTAACACAGGGACACTGAGCGGGAGTTTGTGCAATTTTCGAGCAAGAACTCGGTATCACTGGGACACGGAGCTGGAATGTGTGCAATATTCGAGCCAAAACGCGGTACCGCTGGGACACGGAGCGGGAATTTTTGCAACTTTCGAGCAAAATCTCGGTACCGGTGGGACACGGAGGCCGACTTCAGGCAATCCTCGAGCAAAAACTCAGTACCGCTTGGACACGGACCCGGCTTTCTGCAATTTTCCATCAAAAACTCGCACCGCTGGGACACGGAGCGGGTCCTTGTGCAATTTTCCAGCAAAGACTCGGTACCGCTGGGACACGTGACGGGACTTTGTGCAGTTTTCGAGCAAAATCTCCGGCATGAGAGGCACGAAGAGCGAACTTTTATTATTATTTTTATTTATTTATATATTTTCAAAAGTTTTCGAGAAAACTCGGTACCGCAGGGACACGGAGGCTGACTTTAGCAACTTTCGAGCAAAATCTCGGTACCGCTGGGACAAGGAGCGGGATCAGCAATTGTCGAACAAAACTCGGTGTCCCTGGGACACAGAGGGGGACGTTGTCGCAATTTTCTAGCAAAAAGTCGAACCACTGGGAGACGGAGCGCTACTTTGCGCTTTTTTCTAGCAAAAACTCTGTCCCGTTGGGACACGGAGCGGGACCTTCTGAAATTTTCGAGCAAAGAGTCTGTCCCGCTGTAACACGGAGCAGGACTTGGCACTATTTTCCAGCCAAATCTCTGTCCTGCTGGGTCACGGATCGGGATTTTCGTGCAAACCTGCAGCCGCTCGGACACGATGGGACTCTGGGCGCCTTTTGTCGGCGTGTCCGCTGCCACCACGGCATCAGAAGCGGGACTTTTGCGCCATTTTCAAGAAGAACTTTGTGCCGATTGGATATTGTGATGCACTTTGTGCAACTTTCGAGCAACAACTCGGTTCTGTACACGGAGCGGACTTTGTGCAATTTTCCAGCGAAAAGTCGGTGCCGCTGGGAAACGGAGCGGCACTTTGTGCAATTTTCGAGCAAAAAGTCGGTACCACTGGGACACGGAGCGGCACTTGGTGCTTTTATTGAGGAAAATCGCACGCATCAATACGGTGAGCGGACCTTATGCTTTTTCGAAAGAGCAAACTCGGGGTAATCGCGGGCGCCACGGAGCGGACTTTGGTAAGTGAGGAAAAGCCAGGCCAGACACGGAAGCGGACTCCAGGCTTTTTTCGAGCAAAAGCTCGTTACCGCTGGGACACGGAGCGGAACTTTGAGCTTTTTTCGAGCAAAAACTCGGTACCACCGCGACACGGAGCGGGCCGAAATATTTTCGAGCTAACTCTTGAACCACTCGGACACGGAGCGGGACTTGGTGCTTTTTTTGAGGAAAAAGTCCGTATAACTGTTCCACGGAGCGGGACTTTGCGCTTTTTGGAGCAAAACTCGGCACCGTATTGGGACACGGAGTTGGACGTTGGCGCTAATTCTTTTGACCAAAGACTGCCAATACTCGAACACGGAGCTGGACTTTACGCAATTTTCGAGCAAAAACTCGCTACCACTGGGACACGGAGAGGATCTTTTGAGCTTTTTTCTTTGTTAAAACCGGTGTACCACCGCGACATCGAGCGGACCTGGGCAATCATCCAGTAAAAACTTCGCTACCACTGGGACACGGAGCGGGACTTCCTGCAATTTTCGAGCAAAAATTCGAACCACGGAGACACGGAACGGTACTTTGCACTTTTTTCTAGCAAAAACTCGGTACGACTGGGACACGGAGCAGGACTTTGCGCATTTTCGAGCAAAACTCACCACTTAACACGGAGCTGATTCTTACGTGACTTTCGAAGTTGTAAAACTCGGTACCACTGGGACACGGAGAGGGACTTCCTGCAATTTTCGAGCAACAACTCTGTACCGCTGGGACACGGAGCGAGACTGTTCGCACTTTTCGAGCAAAAACTCGGTACCGCTGGGACCCGGAGAGGGACTTTGTGTAACTTGGAGAGGAGAAGGCAATTTTACCACAACTCTTTTTCAGAATGCTGGAACTCAATGAAAACCATCTGTGATGAGTGTTTAAACTCTCTTTATGACATTGAACTGTACAATTCGTGATTTTTGGAGTTGCAGAATTAAAGTTGTACTTCAAGCCAAAATCAAAATATGACTTGCCCAGAACAATGCAAACATAGAAAAGACTTCTTCCAAGCTTTTGAGTCGTGGTTTTATGAAGTTTCATAAATATTTGTCCTGACAAGGACTGCTTTCTGATTCAAAACTGCTTTATATTGATAAAATGCAAGGAGAGTGCCTATAGACGTTAGAATGAAGGAAACGCATTTGGAGCAGGAGAAGCACACTTATCAGCAACTCTTTTTCAGAATGTTGAATCAATGAAACCATCTGTGACATATTTAAAACTTTTATGACATTTAAACTGTGCAATTGTATTTTGAGTTGCAGAATTAAAGTTATATTTCAAGCCATAATCAAAATATGACAGCCTGTAAAACACTGCAAACATATAGAAAAACGGCTTCTTCTACATAAATCAAAAGTGATGAAGTTTATAATATTTGTTCTGACAAGCAATTGCTTTTGATTCAAACTGCTTTCTTTACGAAAAAAAACCACAAAGAAGTGTCGGATGCCTAGAGTGAAGGAAACGACGGAGCAGCAGAGAATAATACCACAACTCTTTCAGAATGCTGAATCAATGAAAAACCATCTGTGACATGTTTAAAACTCTCTTTTATGACATTGAAACTGTACAATTCGCATTTTGGAGTTGCAGAATTAAAGTTGTACTTCAAGCCAAAATCAAAATATGACAGTCTGTAGAACAATGCAAAGAGGCGTTATAGGAAAACGCATCAAGCCTGCAAGCTTAGAGTCGTTTATTAAGTCACAATATTTGTCCTGACATGACTGTTTTCTTGATTCAAAACTGCTTTATTGATGAAAAAACTCAAGTAAAGAAGTGCTCTTCTGACAGCTCTAGAGTGAAGGAAACGTATTTTGAGCAGGAGAAGCACACTTATCACAACTCTTTTTCATAGAATGTTGAATCAATGAAAACCATCTGTGACATAAGTTTAAACTCTCTTTATGTGACATTGAAACCGTGCACTGCATTTGAGTTGCAGAATTAAAGTTATACTGCCATAATCAAAATATGACAGCCTGTAAAAAGACAAACATATAGAAAACGGCTTCTTCTAAGCATAAAATCATGTTGATGAAGTTTCATAATATTTGCCCTGACAAGCACTGCTTTCTTGATTCAAAACTGCTTTATTGATGAAAAACAAAAGTGCTCGGACAGCCTAGAGTGAAGGAACGATTTGGAGCAGGAGAAGTACACTTATCACAACCAACTCTTTTTCAGAATGCTGGAAATTAAAGGAAAACGTATCGCAGACATGTTTAAAACTCTCTTTTATGACATTTAAACCGTGCAATTCGCATTTTGGAGTTGCAGAATTAAAGTTGCACTTCAAGCCAAAATCAAAATATGACAGTTCAGAACAATGCAAACATATAGAAAAAGACTGCTTCCTAAGCTAGAGTCGTGGTTTATTTAGTTTCATAATATTTGTCCTGGACAAGGACTGTTTTCTTGATTCAAACTGCTTTTGATGAAACGCGCTTATGAGAGCTCATAGACCTTAAGAACGAAGGAAACGATTTTGGAGCAGGAGAAGCACACTTACTACAACTCTTTTCAGAATGCTGAATCAATGAAACCCATCTGCATGTTTAAACTCTCTTTATGAGATATGATGAAACTGCACTAGAGCTTCTGGAGTTGCTGCAGAATTAAAAGCTGTACTCGCTTTTCATAATCAAAACATAACAGCCTGTAAACACTGCAAACATATAGAAAATGACTTCTTCTAAGCTTAAAGTCATGTTGCTGAAGTTTCGTAATATTTGTCCTGACAATGATCAAGGTTTTCTGATTCAAAACTGCTTATTGATGAAAAAACCGCAAAGAAGTGTTCTTGACAGCCGCCTAGAGTGAAGAAAACGATTTTGAGCAGGAGAAGCACACTCTACTAATAACTCTTAGAATGCTGAATCAACAAAAACCATCTGTGACATGTTTAAAACTTTCAAGATATTTAAACCCCTGCGGCACTGTGATTAGTCTGCGTTGATGTAGCGTTTCATAATATTTGCCCTGACAAGCAATTGCTTTCTTGGTTCAAAACTGCTTTCTGATGAAAAACCGCAAAGTAGCGTCTGACAAAGGCCCAGAGTGAAGGAACGCATTTCTTTGAGCAGGAGAAGCACACTACCACAACTCTTTCAGAATGCTGAATCAATGAAACCATCAGACATGTTTAAAACTCTCTTTTATGACACATTGAAACTGTGCAATTCGCATTTTGGGGTTGCAGAATTAAAATTGTATTTCAATCAGCTTGTAAAACATTGCAAACATATAGAAAATGACTTCTTCAAAGCTTACGCCTGCGTTTATGAAGTTTCAAAATCTCCGCATGAGAGAAGACAACTTTTATTATTATTTTTTTATTTTTTTATATTACTATATTATTTATATATTTTTCAAAAGTTTTCGGAGAAAAAACTCGGCACCACAGAGGCTACCCCCTGCACTTTGAGCAATAACCTGCAATGTCGATAGGAGTGGGACAGTGTGCAATTTTCGAAAGGAAATTCCCAAGGCTTTGAAAGATGATAATACCTAAGAGTTTAACTTTTAATATTTTTAATTATTATTATTATTTTATATATATTTTTCAAAAGTTTTCGAGCAAAGACTCGGTACCGATGGGACACGTACGGGACCTTGTGCAATTCTCGAGCAAAAACTCGGTACCGTAGGGACACGGAGCGGGACATTGTGCAATTTTCGAGCAAAATCTCGGTATCATGGGGACACGGGCGGATCAGTGCAATTTTCGAGCAAAAATCTCTGGTGCATGAGAGACACGGGAGCAAACTTTAAATATTTGTTTTATCATTACTTTTTTATACTGTTCAGAAAGCCGCAGCAAAAAGCCAAACCGCAGGAGACATGGAGGCTGACTTGTGCAATTTTCGGCAATAACTGCACCGCCGACACGAGCCGGACTGTGTGTAATTTTCGAAAGCAAAATCACCCTGCATGAGAGACAATTTAAGGGCAAACTTTTAAATATTTGTTTTATCATTATTTTTTTTATACTGTTCAAAGTTTTCTTTATATAAAAACCTCGCTACCGCAGGAACAGAGACACGAAGAGCAAACTTTTTAGTTTCATTTTATTATTATTTTTTTAATTAAAAAGAAAATATTTTTCAATTTTCGAGCAAAATCTCGGTACCGCTCGCACACGGAGGGGGACTTTCTGCAATTTTCCCGCAAAATCTCGGTACCACAGGGACACGGAGCGGGACTGTGCGCACCTTTCGAGAAATAACTTGGTACCGCTGGGACGCGGAGCGGGACTTTGTGCAATTTTCGAGCAAGACCTCGGTACCGCTCGGACACGGGGCGGGACTTTGTGCTATTTTCGAGCAAAAACTCGGTGCTGCAGGTGCACGGAGCATGACTTTGTGCAATTTTCCAGCAAAAACTCGGTACCGCTGGGACACGGAGCGGGACTTTGTGCAATTTTCGAGCAAAATCTCTGGCATGAGCGACACGAAGAGCGAACTTTTTAATATATATATTTTTTAATTTAAAAAAAAATATTTTTCAAAACTTCTCGAGCAAAAACTGGGTAATGCAGGGACACGGAGCGGGACTTTGTGTAATTTGCGAGCAAAAAACACGGTACTGCTGTCACACGGAGGCTGACTTTGTGCAACTTTCGAGCAAAAACTCGGTAACGCAGGGACACTGAGCTGGACTGTGTGCTATTTTCGAGTCAAAACGCGGTACCGCTGGGACACGGAGCGGGAATTTTTGCAACTTTCGAGCAAAAACGCGGTACCGGTGGGACACGGAGGCTGACTTCCTGACTTTGGTCAATTTTAGAGCAAAAACTCGGTGTCACTAGGACACGGACCCGGCTTTCTGCAATTTTCGAGGAAAAACTCGGTACT
>JAVGVS010002467.1:0-11504 GCA_032718565.1 Distichodus sexfasciatus
AATTATAAAATTATAATATTTATTTGTTTTACTTCCATAAATTACCCCATTTTTTTTGCAAGGTTTCACACTTTCTCTGCTTTCTGTTACTTTGTTTTCTATAATCTTATTTTATTTTATTTTTGCTTTTACATCTGTAAAAGTAATTTGATGTCTGTGTATGATTATTTGCTCAATAAATAAACTTGATCGAGAAGATAAAGAGCGTTATTTCTGAGCCATCTTCCCGCTGGTGTTCAGCTAGAGAAGTGCAGTAACCCAAACTCGCCCTAATGTAAAGAGGTTCATTCTAAGAATTTGCACACATTCATAATATTTTAAGATTTAATTTAGTCTGTTTTAATTTTCCAATGACTGAATTTAAACCTATAGTGCTTTACAATACATTTAATTTGCAGTGATTTTAATCACTTTTTAAATGTGTGTTCTTTTTAGTTCATTCATCATCTTAACTGTACTTTGTTCCAGACACAAGAAAGATGTACAACATTTTAAGGTTCTACGTAGTACTCGAGGACAGTATTACCTGTGGAGCGACAAATTCAACTCCCTCAATACATTAGTGGAGTATTACACTGTCAACTCCATCTCCAAGCAGGAATGCCTTTGTCTCCTCACACAGGTGAGCTGACTCGTAAACAGACTGTAGCTAGACAGGTCAGGTGTGTTGTACATTGATTTTTTATTTATTTATTCTAATGCTTAGAAATCTTTCTGTGTCTTCTAGAAGCCATCAGATATTGTTCCACAGGCCAGTCCTGTACCTCAGGTACCATCACTTTTCTTATTTCAATATGCTGTAGAACACTTCAATAAAAGGTGTGTCTGTAGCCCTCAACACTGAAAAACTTTTGAAGTGTTGTTTACTTAATAAAAAGATTATTATAAAAGCCTTTATTATCACTTCTTCTCAGAAAAGCCTTGTGATTTTAATTCAGGAAACTGACTTTTTGAATATATAATTACAAAGAAGCACCACATAACACACATAACACATTTTTAACTAAAACATTTCTTGTAGCATTTAAACAAATATTTGAGGTTACTATTAAAGGATCAAAAAATATTTCCATTTTTTCACTGTACCGGAGAGAAGACAGGGGCCACTAGGTAGCCAGGACAGTTTAGTTTTGTTTTATCCCCGCAGGCAAGAAGGCAAACAGAGAGCGCAAAGAATGACAGCAAGAGGTCAGCAGCGCCACATCCTCATCCTCGTCCTAAAGAAACCCTGGTACCTCCACCGGTAAAACACTCACACCAGCAGTGTTTGGGAGCCTGCTATTAAATTGTAGCTTTTTAAGCTACAAACTACTTCCGATTAAAAGTGACTAAGCTACAGCCAAGCTGCTTTTTTAATATCATAGTTAGCTACACTACAAGAGACCGAAAAAAGTAACTAACTACATCCAAGCTGTTTCATGTTTCCAACTTCACCAAGGTCAACTCCAACCTCCGATTCCATCTCGCACCTGCCGAGAGCGCACTGTGACAAAATGGGAGTGGTGCCACTAAAAAAATTGAACACCAATCAGAAACACTTGCTAGTTGAAAATGCATGCCTTTGTATAGAGATTTTTTTTAACAGTGTAACATTTTGCCACACTATTTTGCTACGTGTAAATTTTTAAGATACATCATTTTAAAGGTAGCTTTGTTACTGATAAGCTAGTGAAAAAAATAGTTATGGCTACTTGGAGTCTAGATCCTACTACTCCATCCCACCATCCATACTCTCACACACTTGCACAGTGTTGTTTAGAACCATAACATCAGTGTGCTGTATTGGTGTTATGAGCCAAAACATTTACATTAACAGTGTTACAGCGACTTACGTAATGCTTCTTGCTCCACTTGATATTCTTGATAAACTTACTATATAAATGTAGACACAGGAGTTAACTTCAAAACATCAATATCTACACAAATTAAAGGTTGCCACAAATGTATTAGTTTGTAATAATACAAAAAGTAGTCTGAGGTTAAAACCTTGCCAGAGTAACTAATTCCAGTTAGGAATAAATCAGTTAGTGAGAGGTACAGTTAGTCCCCGAGCTGCTGTTAGAACAAGCGAGTTGTTAGATGATATTTGAAGACAGCAAACAATACAGCAGTTCTGGTACCCAGAGAACATTAAATTCTCATCACCTGAGATAACTAGAGTGTTATTGAAGTACCAGAACTGGGGAGGAGGGGAGGATTGAGTCAATGCAGGCAGCGCTTGATGATTAAGACTGTAAAAAGGAACGAGTGTGTTTTGTGTGTGTTTGTGCATGCAGTCGTCACTCCAACAGGTCAAGGCCTTGTACAGCTTCAGTGCCGAGGAAAAAGACGAGCTGGACTTCAGTGAAGGTGACATCATAGAGGTTCTGGAGAGATCAGAGTCCTTCTGGTGGATGGGACGACTGCGTGGAAGAACCGGACTCTTCCCTTCCAACTACACTTCTCCCTTATGAACATACACGGCTTCAAGCGTGGAAGGGGAAACTGATAAGATCAGCTTAGTGTGTCTTATTGCTCACTAGCAAGTGCTGGTCTAAAGAAAACAGCTCATTTGTGACCAGCATAACTTCTGTTTTGAACACCATGGTCCTGTTTTGGTGCCAAATCAGTCTGGCAAACCAGCTTATGAGAGTTTTTAACCCATAACAAGCAATAAACAGCTTCTAAATACAGGGTGACAATGCATCTTTAAAAACTATCTAATAAAACATTTTGTAGATTAAAAATGCTTACCAGGTAATTGTTGCGCAGTACTTTTTACTATATCTAAGAATTATGTTCAGTACCTTGTATTTGAACTGAATATTATCAATAATAAAAAAAAACTTTTACTTTCTGTTTGACATCTGTCATAATGATTACTTTTCACATCAGATATTAAAGGTTATTATAAGGTACAAATTAAAAAAAATTATATGTGTTAGCGATTCCGGTTTCCTCCCACAGTCCAAAGGCATGCAATATAGATAAATTGGCGACTCTAAATTGACTCTAAATCGTAAGGTGTGAATGTCAGTGTGTGCGCCCTGCGGTGTGTTGGCTCCTCCCCAGGGTTGTTTCCCGCCTTGCGCCCGTGAGTTCCCGGGATAGGCTCCGGTCCCTCCGCGACCCCATTTGGGATTAAGCGGTTCAGAGAATGAATGAATGAATGAATGAATGAATTTAGTTTGTAAAGATATCATGTTATTTTCAGCACAGTAGGCCATCATCACAATCTTTCACTGTCGAATAGCACAGAACCTGGAGGATTTTCTTTAAGGGCCGCCCACTGAAACCACACCTGGTGCACTCGGCCAGGTAAGTTCAGACGGAGCGCTGGGAAGTAAAGAGAGAGAAGAAAGGGTAGAGCGGGAAAGAAGGGAAGGAAAGGAAGAGATTCAGTGAAGGGGCAGCAGCAGCAGACATGGCCGAGTCTCAGCTGGTGTGTATGGAGGACGGCCAGATCGGCGCGTCGGTACCGGAGACCGAGCCGCGCTTTTACTACAGCGAGGCTCAACGCGCGGCGCTCGAAGAGCTGCTGAAGAACGGAGACTCGGCCTTTAAAACGCGCCTGGAGGAGGACAAGACTACCGACTTCCTCTCCGCCCGGGAGATTAAGAGCTTGAGGAATAATCTCGTACAGTATAAACTGCACGTCGATGAAGAGGAGAAGAAGGAGGAGGCACGCCACTCCAAACCGGAGCCGGTGGAGCGGAAGGGTCCCGGTGAGGACGGATCCAAGTCGCTGCGCTCCACCTACTGGCCGCAGCAGTCCGACACCGAGATCCCCGAGCTGGACATTGGCTGGACCGGACACACAGGCTTCTTCAGGGGGGTGACGCGCGTCTCCGTGCACACTCACCCGCCCAAAGACAACGGGCCGCACATTAAAGAAGTGGTGCGCAAACTTATACAGGACGCCAGCAAGGTCGGCACTCGGATTATTTATTCATTTATGTATTTTTATTACACTCTATGAACCCCCCCCCCCCATTTTTGTCTCTTTGGGGGGGTCTGGGTCTTGATCGGGGGTACAGTACCCCCTAGTACCCCCCGTAATTCGAACCATGCCTCCAGCACTACCATAACTGGGTTTCTGAGCAAGACCCATGACCCCATGATGCTCTCAGGGAGGACTGTCCCTAAAATTAGGAAAAGTGAAAGTCGCTTTGCTAAATGCCATAGATGTTAATGTAGTGATAATATCACAGAAAGAGGTTGTGGAATACCTTTTCTTAATTTTTATAATATTTACTGGAAATGATGCATAAAAGTCATACATTAATCGTTTAAAAATAGATTATTTTAAGGAGAAAAAGATTTTTATAAAACAACTGCATACCCCTCCTCCCACTCAGAATGAGCGTGTCACGGCCTGTCAAAAATCATGCATTATTATTATTATTGTTATTGTTATTGTTATTGTTATTATTACAATACACTTTACACTAATACAATTTCCAGTGTGACAGTAACAAAACAAATTGTTATATATTTATAATTCCTCAAAAAGTTCTGATTGTATTTGTTAAAAAAAACTCATTTCCATTTTAATTGATAAAGATCAATGAATGAATGAAATGAGAGAAATGACAAGCATGCAACATGTTGCTGGCTGATTCCATGCCAGAGGGCTGCACAAAAGTGGACAGGTGCAGACTTGCCATGATTACACACATGGTAGAGTGAGTGTTACAGGGAAATGTGTAAATGTGTCTCTCATCATTTTTCACCCCCACCATGGAAAACAGATGAACAGACATGAAGGTCTAGTCAACAGAAAGGCATGCTATAAAGAGCTTGGGGCAGTTCTGTTTATTTTCTGGTTTTGTAGCCTAGAAGCTGAACCCCAGTTCACGGAATGCCACTGTTTCATTTCTCTTTGGCACAGAAAGCAGTTCGCCTACAGTTAGCAGTTACAGTTCTGGAGAACTTCTAATGCATTCATAATAATTTCCAGCTGCAGACTAAATTTCACATGTGGTAAATGGCAGAAATATTCTTATAATAAAACAGAAGTTACCAGACTTACCCAACTGTTCTACTTTCACCGTCATGCTCATTGGCTCCTCAACAACAGGCAGATTAGTTCTGTTTGGTAATGTTGCCTGGTGATGTTTGATTTTTGCTGATTTGCTGTTTGTACAATGAATCATCAACATTCTTCTTCTGTTTCTTGCTTAAGTCATTATGAACTCAAGGATGGTTTCTAGGCACATGTGAGCAATGTAGTCTGAGTAACGCACTTAAATTGTTGTAGGAATGTCCTATTATTAGAAAATAAAAGTCACTTAGGATAAGAAACCCAGCTAAAATGCTAAAAGTTCAATGTAAGTTTACAACTACAATGATTAGCTGCTCATTTTAAGCGCACAATGGAAATGGTAATGCAAAGTTTATAAGGTTACTCCTGTAGACTAAGGCTAGTTTATTACCTAACATTCAACTGTGTAAAATTTTCCATTTACTATTTTATTTCATTAAGTATTATTATTTAAATCATAACTACTACAAAACTATACAGCAGGTAAAAGATTAAAAGATATTTATTCTAGTTGGTGGTGTACAGTACTTAAGTAGTTAGTATGATATTCGAGTAGCACTTCAATGCTATGCATATGCTTTTTATTGAGTACTTAGTACATCTGTCATTACATGTTACCTTTTACACCCAGTTTTGTCTTCAGTGGTAAATATTTTATCTTTTGGAAGCTGTTCACCACCAGCAGGCTTTTCTGCATCTAATCCTAAATCTTGAATTGGCACAACATCTCCATGAGCACAAGCATGCTCTGGTTCCTCCATGCCTGTCTGGTCCTCGTCTTTGATGGAATAAGCTAAGAAAAGATCATAATTTGAAAACAAATTAAAGCTTTCAACTTTAAGACTTTGAGTCAATCATTCATTCATTATCCGAACCGCTTAATCCCAACCAGTGTTGTGGCGGGGACCGGAGCCTCTCCCGGGAACATACGGGCGCAAGGTGGGGACCACCACTGGGCAGGTGCCAACGCACCGCAAGGCACACACAATCACACACAGTCACACTCACATTCACACCTTATGGGGCCAATTTAGAGTCACCAGTTAATCTACACTGCATGCTTCTGGACTGTGGGAGGAAACCCATGCGAACACAGGGAGAGTATGCAAACTCCACACAACAAGGCCCTATGACCGACCCAGGGATCGAAGCCAGGATGTTCTTGCTGTGAGGCGGCAGCGCTAACCACTGTGCCACCATGCACCCGACTTTGAGTCATGTTATTTGTAATGACTGAACTTTACTAGTACCATTTAAAATACTTATAATCCGTAAGTACCGTTTATATTGGATACTAGTAGTATTCTTGTGTTTTTACTTCTAATAACAGTACTTTTCCAGTATTCTTTTAACTTTTGCTGTAGTTGTTTTGTTTTTAGGGAATCTTTCAGATACTCAGGTGCTGCCCAGATCCTTATAGGCAGGTATGATGTGTTTGTCTGGTTTACACAGGAGTGTTGCCGTGGGAAACCCCAGACTTTCATGTTACTCCACCCTGTTTGACAACTCAGACCTGTCAGAATGAGGAAACTTCTTCTGTTTGTCTTTGCATTTAGAGAAGGTTTAGCTGAGTTAAACTTCCCCCTGCAGTCATACCCGGCTAACGTTTTTGTACTTCCTAATGCTTTCTTAAAAGAAAACTGTAGAAGAAAACTGCTTGTCCATGATTGAGGCCAACATGACGTTTTGCTCACACTAGCTTTAAGACACCCATATGTCATATGACATTTAGACTTTGCATCTCAACCCAACCCTGACAATCCTGACTCACGACTTTAAGAACAGGAACGTAAATTACCCATACAATGGTGGTGGCCACCAAGGGCTTTTCTTTCACTTTGAATTTGCAATTGAAATGTTGACATAAATTTGCGGCTGTGTTGTAGGGCTTATTACTGTGCATAAAGAGCCCAAATTAACAGGGCAGCGGTGGAATGTTCTGACAATAGGGAGGTGTTGAATTTGTGGTTTTGATGAAATTGGACCTGCAATCTGTTGTACCCTCACTGGGGTCCTTGAGTATTACCTTTAATCCCTCAATGCTCCCAGGGTTGGGTTTGTGAGGACCTTTACTGCCCCTTTAAAGGTGCAGGTGTGTGCCGTTTTGTGTGTGAGGACTGATCCTCATACGCATATGATATTTTTTAGAAGTGAAAAAGTAAAAGATTTGCTTTTCTTTACGGAAGTTAAGGTTAGGGTTAGGTGTAGCTGTAGTATTTTTATAAAAGTATGTAGTCATTATGGGAGCAAGGGAAAGTACCTCAGAAAGATAGCACGCAATAACAGTACATGTGTGTTTGGGTGTGTATGTGAGCATGTTCTCTGTCTTGTTGGGCTATTTCGGGATGAGAGACTTCCAGTCACAAGCAAATTTTTGCATCACTGTGAAGAACCACTTTTGGTTTTGTTTTAAGAGTCTAGTTTCTGTGGTTTTGCTAATGAAGTAAAACAATTAACATTTTAGATTAATCTTGGCAATGTCCTCCAAATTAGTAAAGCTCAGTTTTTTCTGGGATGATACCCCCACACATTGTGATTAGGAGACTAGAGGTAAGAGAGGACCTTAGATTAAATGCCGTGCAATAGTTCTTATGGCTAATGGTAAGCAATTCAGAAGCTGTAGTTCTCAGATACCAGTTTGACAAGCACAGATGAAGAAACAGAGCAAAGTTAAAACTGAGAGATCAGAATAGAGATACTGACTAGACTATTCTTATAAAGAAGTGTTTATTATGCTGACATTGTTCCCATACTTTGTGTCGAAGCATTTATAACATACTTTTTATTTTAATACCAGAAGAAAATGATTGAAGTGAATCATTAAAAGAGTTTTACTTCAACAATTAAGCTTCAGCATTTTCTGAAAAGGATTCTTTAAAAACATGCTAGCTGCATTCTAAAACTGAATACTACCTTCCTGCCAAACTCGTTATTATATACAGTCTTCTACTTGCGAGGTGTCTGATTTCTGTGGAGGTTTTCTTCTTCCTCACTGAACATGAATAGACTCTGTTTCTAGTGAATGCCAAGATGGAGAATGAGAGGAAAAAACTTTATAAAAAGCTAACTGCAATGATTGTTAATTTTTTAGCTGATTGCTATCGTGATGGACCTGCTGACGGACCTCCACATTCTCCAGGATCTGTTGGATGCAGCGTCCAAGCGCAGTGTTCCGGTTTATATCATCCTGGACCTACAGGGTGTGCCACACTTTCTGGACATGTGCAACAGGCTGAAGATAGACGCTCAGAATCTGCAGGTGAGATCAGATATCAACTGAAATTAGACCTCTGAAAACGCAACCATGTCAAAGCTTCATAGATGTGTCAAATGCAGACTCTGAAAAAACAAAATACATCACCCTCATAAAATAAAATAATGACAGTTTAATTTACATGACATAGGGAGCGGGAAATAATTGGTTTACCAATAAAAAATATTTTTACGTTTTTTTGTTGAACAAGTTTTTTATTTGCATATAGAATGTTTAGTACTGACTAAAGTGTTCTGAAAATAAAAGTCTCGCAATCCGTAAAATATAAAAAGTTGAAATCTTTCTGGACATTTCTAAACCTCATTTAAAATTTCTCATTTTTCCATCTTGTGAGATTATACTGGCATACCTATAACAACATCTATGATTTTTGCCCCATACTGATCAGCTTGAAGACTAGCTGATGGGTAGAAACCACATTTTTTATAGTTCACAATTTTGCAACTCATCATGACAATGTGTATTGATTTTTTAATCCTTCATATTTAGGTTGAAATGTATAGATAAATTATTCAATTTTATGACTCCAACCTTTGCTTTCATAAAGGGAAATGTTACAGTGGTAATAAACAGTTTAATCTGTTATTGTAGATATAGTAAGCAGATTCTAAACTCTTAATTTGCGATGTAATAGAATATTCGGACGAGGACGGTGAGAGGTGTGGGGTTCGACATGTCTTTTGGGAGGCTGCCGGGAGGTCTGTGCTACAAATACATGCTTATAGATGGAGACAAAGTTGCATTCGGGTCCTACAGGTGGGTGGATTGGATTTCTACGTGTAGATAATTACCAGGCGCTGCTCATTTCTAAGGATAATTATACCAGAATCTATCATGATATCAATGTATAATATTTTGTTGGTAGTCTTGGTAAATGTCACTTGTTGTTAAATAAATACTAATAGGGAGTTAACACGTGACATTTAACTTTGATTTATTATCATTGACATGAGCCTTGCTTCATTTTTGGTCATAGTGTCATACTGTCATTTTTGTGCACGTTTGTGCGCGTTTATTTTGTTTTATTTATTGGCACTGGTAAATAAACTACCTGAAACCCAAGTGAGATAAAAGTAAAGAAACAAAGAATGACAGTAAAAGTTAAAACTCACATATAAAAATCCTTCTTGAGTTAAAGTATCTCATATGAGTAGTATTCAGGTATTAAAAGTATTTAGCTTTTTTGGTATCAGTAAAGGTTAGTCATTACAAGAAATACTTGTCGCAAAGTTTTAATGTTAAGTGCTTTCATTTGATACAGTCACATTGGTTGCTGACGGGATACAAGAAGAGATGGCACCAGTACTAAATCACAAAATTAAACCAATTTAAGTGAACACCTCTCTCTTCTTCCCCTCTAGCTACTCCTGGAGTACAGCGCGGATGGACCGGAACATGATCACAGTGATGTCGGGGCAGATCGTCGACTACTTCGACCAAGACTTCAGGGAGCTTTACGCTATTTCGGACAAGCTGAACCTCTTCAAGGAGTTCCACGTCGATAGCAAGCCTCGATCAGGCACCATGTCCCGGGCCACCATCCCCAAACGGCCCAGCGTTACAGCCACCTCTCGCTTCCAAGTGAGCCTGGGAGAGGCGGGCGACCTTAAAGTGCCCGCCCACAAATACTACAACCCCAAATACCTGCTGGCATTCGGGGGGCTTCCTGATAAACCCCCCTCCATGCAGGACGTCTCCGGCATGACAGAATTGGAACTGGAACCTTCCCTGATTGAACCCAGCCCTGAAACGGTTGGACAAATAGAGGACAGACCCATCACAGTGCCCTCTCCAACCAGTAAAGGCAGAAAAGGGTCTTGGTTTGACAAATGGTTCAAAAAGAGGACAAGTAAAAAGAAGACAGAGTCAGTGGCCTCTGCTTGTCCCTCGCCCACAAGTGAACTACCTCACGGCCTGGGAGACCTCACGGCTGAAGAGATGCCATCGCCTGTGAAATCCAAGAAGACAGGGAAAGAAAGCCGAAAGAAAAAGAATGCAACAAAACAACGCTAATCCAGTAGATCTGGGTATGTATGTAAAAGGCGTTTTTACTTGGTATACCAGTAAATTATGGTAAATTTGTTTCTGGATGTTGTTTAAAACAAATTCTTTGCTAAAATCACCTGTTATGGCACAACATGATCATTTTGATTGTCTGGTAAAATTGAGACAAAATTGTGCCTGCAATTTTGCTACATGAAGATTTAAAATGTAAATGAATTTAAACAAAAGCTTATCAAGAGAAGAAAATAAATAAATAAATATAGTCGCAAATGGCAATAAGTGGAGTCCAAGCACAAGTCGCAAAAAGCAGTACAATAGCACCTGATGCAATACGCGTCAATGAAAGCTGTCAGTGAGTCAAAATGAATCAAAATTATGACATCACATATATTTATGTAGCGTTTTAGCACCCCCTATTGTTCAAATAGTATATTTCCCTCTTCCATAGTTTTGATTAACTACATTAATCATAACATAAGGTAGAACAATAAAGTTAAACGACAGGATAAAACCACACAACTACATAATTCATATCAAGACATATGGAGTTATAATGTAGAACAATAAAGCGAAATGACATAGGAAAAAAAATAAAAGATGCAAATAGAAATTTGTGACTTGATAGTGAAGCTTCTTTTATGTTATCACAGCTTCAGTGAGTTTTTACCACTAGAGGGCGCTTAGTGCTTTCAAAGTCAAGTCAAAGTCAAAGCAAACTTTATCGGCATCTCTTTCATATATTGTACAGATATACAGAGAGACGAGAAGACGTGGCTCCAGTTTACACAGTGCAACAAGAAATAGAGAACAAAGAACAGATAACGCACATGGAATAAACAATATATAAATAAATAGGGCACAAAATATACATTTTAGGCTAAAAGTGGAAACTGACAGTTTTCAATATGAAAGACTACGATATCCAGTCTATTAATAGAAGTGTATTCTTAAAAAGTCTGAGTGAAATTTAAGTTTGTACAGATATTATAGCAGCATTGGAGAACCATTTTGTGCAGTACTTTTCAGTAATGTGTGCAGATATAGTTATATAGTATAGTATTATGGCAATGTTTAGCAATAGTAATACTGTACAGTTTGTAAATATAGACATTTTTCTTATTTTTACACATCTTTTCAGAGACAGTAACAATGTAAGATGAGAGAGATAGTCCGTATAGCAGCATGCGCATCACAGCAACGGTG
>JAVGVS010002468.1:0-11503 GCA_032718565.1 Distichodus sexfasciatus
ATATATATATATATACACACACACACACACATATATGTTCTTCTTTGTACTCTGTAAAAACTGGAGCCATGTCGCCTCATCTCTGTGTACATAGCTGAGATGACAAAGTTTATTTTGACTTTGATAACTATTTGACAAATATTGAATCTTTTGCGTTATTCCAAACATTTAAATCAGAGATCAAACTGGAGACTCGTTTTAACAACACTCTCATATTTAACAAAAGCATCATTTGCATCCACCCACCTTAGTCAGTATATCTGATGCTGGTCTCCACCTACAGCAGTAAAGACAAAGCTGCGTGGTGTCAGGCCTAACACCTCAACGTGAAAAATGCTGTTTGAACTGTTCAGGATTAAGCTCTGATCTCTGATCAGATTTAATTTCTCAGATCAGCCCAACATATTCAGTATGACTGACCCCGGATCAGCCTTTTATCATGGCGTTGTGAGGGCGTATGAGGAAGAAGGAAGATGTTTATCATGGGAAGATTATTACCGTGTTCTGATGAAGTGAGTCATGGTTCCAGGACTGTGCCTGTGGCACAATGTAAAATCCAATTTTCTGAGATTAAAGTTGAAAAATTACAAGAAAAAATATTCTCTGTCACAGTAAAGTCATACAGAGAAAAAAAAAATCCCATCGTCAAATTTAAGAAAAATATCTCTCACATTGAAAGGTCACATTTCCGAGACTGAAGACATAAATTTAGGAGGAAAATAACTTTGAATGCTCTCAAACATTGTAATAAATTTGTAAGAAATGCAAATTTACTGGGGAAAACTTTGTAAAGTCATAAATGTAAAAAAAAATAAAAATTAAAGACACATTAATGAGGAAAAAATCAGATATTCAATGACATTGAAAATTGATACATTTGCAAGAAAAATCACTTTACAAAGTTAGAGACCATCCATGAATTTTTCTTCTACATTTGCAACTTTAATCTTCGAAATGTGACGTTATTTTCTCGTTAAATGTGGTGCATTCCATTTGCATTTTGTGCTCGGTTTCCAAGTCGTTTTCCGGAAGTGACGACATGCGCGCCCCCATTTCGCGGACATCCGACCAAATATCTCAGAGCAGCACAGAGGACCCCAAGTAATTAATGTAATAAATGCTTCGATTTTTACTGCAATTATGTTTTTCTTTTTAGCACTTTAGCATTGTTTGTGTCTAACTTGGTCAACTGTGTACATAATACAGTGTTGTTGTAGTTGATATACATGTTGCTACAGTCATGTTATACGTGAAATACTGCGTTATGTGTCGTTTATCAAGTGCCGATGCTAAACTGGCTGGTCGATGTTTCTAAAAACAAATGACTAGCCCAGTTAGCCGATGAGGAAAGCGAACGCAATCAGTGACTTGAGATGAAAAATTCAGATAAAAATCATCTATCCTAGTTCAATTCTCCTGCGGCAAATGAAACACATCCAATACGGTTTTCAACCGAATCTTGGATCCAATGGAACGCAGAATTATTATTTTACAATGTGTGGAGACATATTTTTTATACATTGTTGACCTTTTTGACTTTTTTTCGCAAGTTTATGACTTCACAAATTTAGGAAATATCCACGTTTTCTTTCTCGTAAATTTACGACTTTTATCTCCGAAATTTCTCGTTTTTTTACTCCTAATTTCACTCGGCACCATTTTTTCCAACAAAGGCCCTAATACGCCGTCGTGCTCTGCACAGCGTTCGGTCTGTCTCTAGTGCCGAATCGGGGTGGTCTAGTTTTTGTCAAGCTCACAGACTCAATAAATATGACACCATTCTGAAGTTGCAAAGCATTAATAGCAATTTATAGGCAGATAAGAATAAATACCAGTGACGGTTATTCTGCTCAGCGTCTGGATGGATGCACTATTTCATTCGTATTTTGACAAACTCGTATAAGCCGCTTTTAACAAGTCATTCGGCATGAATGTGAAGAATTTTGATGCAGGGCGTCTCCATCCAAGCAGCATGAACACATCTAGTTTCATACTTCTTATTTTAAACTCCAGGCGTCCTAAATGCACCTCAACCTTGCTGGCTGAAGCCATTTCTTAAGCTGCAAGCTATTTAAGATTAAGCTCTTGTTTTAATATAGTAGATAGCAAGAGAAAATGTTTCCAGTTTGTAGATACTTATACTTAATTTTGGTGCTGTAGGACTTTCTTAAAGCAAACTTAATTAAAACACGTGAAACATGATTTTAAAAGTAATACAAAAATATAAAGTTTCAAACAACGTAATGTCAAATTACGTTGTTTACATTTAGTTAGGCTTTGGAGGTAGAGAATGTTTCGATTTTCAGCTTGCATACATTACGATCAAATATTTATTGTCAAAATTTATGACTGAAGGCAAAAATCCTGATATGTTTAAACTCACAAATTTTAATAAATATGGACGCAGACACTTGCTTCCAATTTGACACCAAACAGTAACAGTAGCTGATAATGTTCCTCTTTTTGCAGCAAGAAAAATAATAGCATTTTTGTAACAATGTAACATTTTGCCATGCTGCATTGCTATTCGTGAAAAATAGTTACAGCTAAACCTACAATGTTTTAAAAGTAGCTTCACTATTGATAAGTTGCTGAAATAAAAGTAATTAGTAGCTAGCTAAAATGATAAAATATTTTATTCATATACTGTAGCGCATTGTCATCAACACTGCGGACACGTCCAGTTCCATTCTTCTTATTTATTTAATTTTAGGTATCCTAAATATGCTAAAACATACAAATTTCTGAGATTAAAGACACAGATTTACAGAAAAAAATCTGTAAATTTACACAAAGAAACTACAAATTTTCTATATTAAAATCGCTAATTAAGGACGAAATATGACATTAAAAAATTCTGTGACATTGATAAGTCATACATTTGGGCCTGACTTTAAGATATTCAAAACTTTTTTTTTATTTGCAACTTTAATTTCAGAAGTAATTTTCAAATTTTAGCTAACTACTCCCCAAGCAAGTTAAAGTTGCAAATTAAGAGAGAAATATTACATTAAAAATTTCTATGACATTGAAAAGTCATACATTTGGGCCTGACTTTACAATATTCAAGACTGTTTTTGTTTTTTGTTGTTTTTTTATTTGCAACTTTAATTTCAGACATTTTTAGGATTTTTTGTTTAATTTTCAAATTTAACTACTCCCCAAAGCGAGTTAATGTATATAGCACATTAACAAACACTGTGAACACGTCTTTATTATTTTTTGAATTCCAGCTTTCCTGAATCCACCCAACTTTATCTGACAGACACCGCATCTCACAGTACTGCTGATAATGATACAAATTTAATTTATGATCCAGAACGATTAAAATAAACATTATCAGGGGACTTAAATAACACCCCAGCAGCCCCGCAAATAAATTTTGTTTCCCATAATCTGTCAATTTATTATTATTATTATTATTTTATTTTTTTTTGATTGATTGATTGATTACATTTTATAGAGGATGAGAACTGATATGCAATGAGGGGTTAAGGACAAATCATGACCAGAATGATGGACAGTACATAACGAACAATATGGATTAAACTCTTAGATACCAGCAGGTGCCACATCTGGTGGAGAATATAATCATCAAATTTATCAAAGCAGGCGTGAGAGAGACAATAAGCATCAGTTTTTGCAGTGTTTGTGTGTGTGTGTGTGTGTGTGCCATGTAGTTAAGCATTGTGCGGGACTTTTTGGGCCCTAAAATCATTTTTATTGGATTTTTTATGCCTTTTCGGGGACACTGAAGCAGTCCCCATGATGAAAAATGACAAAAAGAAATGTGCATGATTTATTTAGGAAACTAATTGAGGTAAACAATGTGCTTTTGGATACTGAGGTTAAGGTTAGTGTTAGGATTAGCTGTAAATTGATATACATCTAGTCATTATGGGAGTCTTTGGCATGTCCCCACAAAGATAGTTGTACAAGACTGGCATTGTGGGAGTCATAGGCAGTTCTCTTCCTCCTGTCTATCACCTTGGATATCAAGACATTTGTAATAAGATAAAGGGTTTACGTATTTTAATAGCAAAATACATTCACATGAGGGATTTTTGAGAGCTGGATGAGACGTTTGGAATAAAAATAATGTAAATATGCATAAATTAAAATAAACATTTTATCTACCACACAAAAACTCTCTGTAAGGAAATGGAAATGTTAAATATACATCGTTTCCGAGCTCTGATTCCTCTGTAGGTTTCTTCCTCATGCTCTCAGGGGTAGTTGCTCTTTACCTCTGTAGCCTTAAGCATTTAAAGGAATTAAACATAGATTTCTCTAGCTGCTTTGGGCCATAAGTTCCTTGCTGAAAACAAATTAAAGTTAATGTGATGTAACTCAGCACAACAAAAAAAAAACCAAAACAGAATAATAACATATTTTGATCAGTCCCGCGACAATGATTGGTCAAAAATTGCGGTAATTGGTCAAAATTGTATGGTAGTAATAAATTCACAGGGATTGGCTGATTTTGCTATATATAATACTATAACTGTAGTATAAATCTTTATTATTTTTCCTTTATGTTTTTATTTTTACTCTTTTAGTTTATTGCAAGTTGTCTTTAACTTTTAATTTAACCTTAACCTGTTGTTTATTTGTCGTTTCCAAAGTTCTATTTTGATTTGCACAGGAATGACTGAAAATGCGTTTAATTTTCTTCTTGTATTACTGTGTTTGTGCAAAATTAAGAATCTTTAATCTTGATTCTTCTGGTTTTAGCAGTCCGTATTGATGTACATTAGCAGTAAAGGTATGTAACATTGTCAGTTGTGATTGACCGTCTTCATTTAATCAAAAATAGTTCGTCAGGTTTTTTCTTTAGCCAGGATGACACAGCAGAAGGCGAAGCTTTCATTTTGATCAGTAAACAGCTGAAACGTCTCCAGAGTCTCACAAACAGACTTCACTTCACAGCTCCGTGTTCAAGTTCGCCCCCTGCTGGTGATGATTATGAACGAACACAGAGGAAAGCAGTGCAGATATTTTCTTTCTGACTGCTGACAAATTTAGTAATAATAAAGTAAATCTGTTCCAACATTACACACACTACACTAACGTAAAATCTAAAAGAAGTGGATAAAATATTAACATATGCATTAAATGTTTCATAACCGTTTATTTAACATTTTTCCAGTATCATGTTACAACGTAAATGTAGATGTTTCTTAAATCTTGCTATTAAAATGATGAAAGTTATTGATCAGTGTTATTTAGAATGTTATACAATGTTATGCAACTTAAAAAAGAATAAGTTTTTTTATTTTGTTTTGCAATTAAAAAAAATCAGTAGTTCAGTGATATTACCATTTCAGAGACGCTGGTTCCTAGAATGGAAACAATGGGCCATACACAGAACATCCAACGTTTAATCCGTAAAACAGACTGGTTTCCCCGGTAGTTCTGAGATAATAATATCAAACCAAAAAATACATTAAAAAAAAAACGTTAAAACATTTCTTAAGTTAATAATAGTATTAGTGTCTGTATTTTTTGTTTGTTTGTTTGAAAAATGACAATCATGTAAAGAATGCTGAAATATAATAATCCTTGATGAGGTACACTTACTATGTTATTACACTTATGTCAGCTCTTTTACAGTGAAGACACCACTCTGCCAGTGAGGATTAGTTATGGTGTGCTTGGTTGATTGTGACAAACTACATAATTGACGTAAATCAGAAAAAATACCAAACAAGTTAGCAGAGATATGTTTTACTGTCAACCCACAGAAATCAGGTAACATTAGCTGAGTTAACTTAGCTAGCTGATAACTTAAGCTCATAGTTGTCAGTGTAAGAGGAGGCATATAACCCAAAACCTTTGTCCAGTCTGCTGTCTGGTGTTGTTGATCATTTGCAGACCCAGTGGACATTGGAGGCAGAGATGCGGGGGAGCACCTCTGCAGACATCTACTGTAAAATTCCATTTGTTGAAAGTATTTGTGTAAAAAGTAACCACAGATAGAGAGGTTTCCCGCTATCGGCAAAGTTACTATTCCGAATAGTGATGTCACGCCAGAAGACAAGTCACCCGTTTAACAACCAAACTAATGTTGCGCATAAGGCCCATACTGATGTGTTATGGAAGATGGTGATAAATTATAAACAAGTTATTGACTAATACAAGCTGTTACATCGGGGAGTTGACAGATGTGTTTATTTTTAATGTGTGAAAATGATTACTGTGCCAGAAACACTTAATATCAGTGGATTTTCTAAATCATCCCCCATTTGACATAAAACAAATAATTTTGACAAAAACATTTTGTCATGTGTTGAGCTTTCAGCATTCAGCTTAACCCTCATCAGGCCTTTAAACTCAAATCCAAAATCATATCTGTAAATTTTTGCTTGTAAAAGTTTAACTTAATCTGTAAGAAAATAAACTGGTAAAAGTCAGCAGGTAAAAGTCAGTACAGATCGTCAGTAAATAGTAATAAACAAATATTGATCTTTTATGTAAAGAAAATGACCAGTTTGAAAAGAGAAAGGAATGGCAAAATATTGTTTCCTTGCTATAAAATAGATTGTTATTATTAAAAATAACAATAACAACAAACAAATTATGTAAAATATTTTTATGGCAAATATTGACAATTTTTCTGTTAAAATTTGCCATTTGAATTCCTAATCATAATCTTAGTTCAGGATGACTTTGCAATAAATGCCTCGCTTTAATCTTGCTTTCATGTCAGCATAAATCTACATTCCACTCCATCCCTCGAAAACACAGCGAGCCGTCACTCATGCGAAATAAAGATCTGCCTTGTTCCTAATCTGCCAGATTATCGCCCCGCCAGCAAACGTAAGCAAACACGCCGGTGGTTAATGTAATGATAACCTTGTACTAAAGCCCATGTCATTCCCACCACGGTTCTGCTCGGAACCCGGGTGCCACACCAAATGGGGGCTTATTGTTCTAACCCGGGTCGTTAAAACCCAACCCGCTACTGAGAAAACAGGACCGAGTCGGTACCAAAGCCAGGCCTCTAAGCCGGGACTGAGACTCTGCAAAGCCTCGCTTAATGGAAGCACAATATTAGTGCTAGAGCAGCTTTATGTCCCTTTTTCATTTTTAACACTTTAGGAAAACACTTCTCAGCCGGGAAAGTGTAAGCGTTAATGTGACGTTATTACACCATGTTCGTTTTGTAGGGACTTCTAGGACGGTGTGTTAGGAGTTTATTAGCAGGAATTGAGTGAGGGGAAATCAGAATAAAATCAGCTGAGGGCGCAGAGGGAAGGCGAGAAAAAAGGAAAATAAATCATAGAATTTACGGGAAAAAACAGATATTCTCTGAAATTGTAAAGTCATGAATTTGCCATTTTCTAGATTAAAGACACCAATTTATGAGATAGGACACTCATATATTTTATGGTATTGTCAAATTATGTTTGTTTACAAAAAATCTAAATTTACAAGTTTAACTTCACCAATGTACAAGAAAATACATTGGGATATTCTCTGACATGGTTATGTTGTAAATTTGCGAAAATGTATGCAAATGTGCAAATATTTTCTGACATTGTATAAAAAAATCAAATGTTTTGATTATGATTGCAAATTTATGAGAAAAGGTCATAGATCTTCTCTGACATTGTAATCATGTAAATTCAAAATTTCCAAGAATTAAATCATTCATTTACAGGAATAAAGACACAGATTTTCTCTATCATTGTAGAGTTTTTTCTAAGATGGAAGGCGCTAATTTATGAGATAAAACACTATCCTATGGTATTGTAAAGTCGTAAATTTCCGAGAAGGAAGAAACTAAATTTTAAGATTACGATTGCAAATTTATGAGAAAGGACACAAATATTCATTGACAAAATAAAGCCGTGGAGATTCTCTGGCAATAGTCATAAATTCGCGAGAATAATAATAGAAATTTGCAAGATTAATGACCCAAATATTTGAAATGAAACACTCAGATATTCTCCGACATTGTAAAGTTTTAAATTCATACATATTCACACATATTTTGTCTTGTAGTGTCCTTTTAATCATCATTGTGCAAGCAAAAATGTTACCATTAATATGAAAATATCCCACCACCACCACTTTAAACCACAACTAGCTTAGACACGGCAAACAGCAATGAAGTCCATTCTACACTGATTCCAAAACTGACATCCTGCTCTATGTGTTTTTGTTGCTATTCTTTAAATAAGTAAAGTATTTGCAATCTGTGTTTCCTGCGTGGCTGGCTGGCGGCCCATGGGGAAAAAGCAAGACAAACAAGTGGAAGTGGAGTCCAGCACAATGGCCACTGGCATGGGGAGGTGAAGTCCCCTTGACCCATCTCCTGTCTGCAAGGATCTCAGTGACAGAGACCAGGATTAAAAATGGCCAAGATTGGGCACTAAAATGGTAGCGATTACTTGGTGAACCCAATAGCAAAGTACGTTAAACATAGTCTTTGTTTTCAGATGGTTTTCGCAAAAATTGCTATCATAAAACAGGCACAGTTCAAAAGTAGTAGAGAGCAGGCTGCGAAATAAACAAATTCAAATTGTGGGGCAAAAACTGTGAACAAACCAGAAACAATGTTGGGAAAGCAACTTTTCAAGTTACAAATTACTTACGATAAAATGTAACAAAGCTACAGCCAAGCTACTGTTTAAATATAGTTAGCTACAATACAAGCTACAGAGAACGAGTAGCTACATCCCAGCTATTTCTTTTATCTTGCCCAAGGTGGACTCCATCCTCCAACTCCATCTCGCAGCTGCCAAGAGTGTGCTGTGATGCAATGAGTGTGCGCTATGCTAGTCAATCATTTATTTTTAAAAAGTAGTTACTTTTAAAGCTACTGCTTTGCTAATGTTAGCTTTGCTTAGCTACCTACGGTGTGTTGGCGCCTGCACAGGGTTGGTCCCCACCTCACGCCCTCAAGATAGGCTCCGGTTCCCACAACGATAGGGATTACGTGGTTCAGAGAATGAATGAATGAATGAATGAACGAACGAACGAAAGAATGAATGAATGAATGAATATGTAGCTTAGCTTACATGTAGCTAGCTACTCCCAAACGCTGTCCAGAAGCACAAACCATGACTGGTACACAGGGGGGGCAGAACAGAAAGACGTTTGGTACAACGAGACCTCCATTCGTGAAGGAGCAGTGAGCAGCTGATGGGCACTGCTTGGGGACGGTACCTTGCTCATGAAAACCTCAGTGATACCTTTATCAGTCCAGGACTTGAACTGGCGTTCTTCCGATCTTGGGGCCCCCTCACCGTTACACTACCAGCCCCTCAAGACATAGATTAGAACAATGACCCTTAAATACAAGAAGTTGAGAGTGTGGTGTGGCTGTGTGCTGTGCTGTGGTGTGCTCACAATGACAAATAATCACTCACTCACTTTCATAAACACAAAATTTTTCTTGCAAAACTCAAGCTGACATACAACAAAAAGCTGGGCCTCATTAGCCAGTCATTTAAAAGAAGAAATTAGATCTTATTTACATTGTTTTCACCATGATTCTAAGTCAGAATGCAATCTACACACCACAGCACAGCACAGCAAAATGTGACCTCTGCATTTGACCCATCCATGAAAGAACACTGGGCATCTGACAGGCAGCGCCCGGTGGGGGCAGTGCTTGGGGGTGGTACCTTGCTCATGAGTACCTCGGTGATACCTTTCCCGGTCCGAGACTTGAACCGGTGGCCCTCTGATCACAGGGACAATCCTGTATAGCCTCTGATCGATTTGTATCGCCTCTGATCCATCACAAACCTGGCATGGCCTACGTCGTCATCCTTGCTCTCAAGAAAAGCCCCCTGGAAAGCTTGCTCCCATAAAGTCGCAGGGTCATTAGCCGTATTGTTTATGGAACTCCGCTACACGGTATCTCTCCGTCAAACAGCCGTGCGGCTCCCCGAGGTAGTTACGTTAAGTGGCATGTTTATGCTAACTAACTAGCCCCATGATGTTCTGGCGTGTAGCACGGCCACGAAACGGGTCCGGGCCAAACGTCCAGGGCAGCTTTCATCCGAGTTATCGGCCTAAACCCTCCGTCACACCATGAAAGTGGCCCAGCTCCCCGGAGAGAGCCTCTCCTCGCTTATCGAAGCTTCCACTGCCTCGCGCAATTAGCCGGCTAAATATCTGTGAGGCCACCGCGCGCCTGGGTGGTCCGCTAACTCGCTCGGCCCTGCCTAATCACGCCGTGCCGTTCCCAGAACAAGACGAAACGGGACGAACGAATGCTCCATTTAAAAAGAAAGATGAACGAGGTCGGGGCTTTCGATCGGACGGATAAAGGCCTTTCTTTGGCGTTGGTGCTGCGTCATCATCGAAATGTGTCAAGGGAGGGATTCTGGGGGACGAGGCAATTGTAATTATCACGTAAGCACTTTGCAAAGATATTAGAGAGAGAGAGAAAGAGAGCTAGCTGGATTGAAGGAGAAGTAGAGGACTGATTGACATCAGTAAACACTGTCAGAAGTGTTTTCCAAGAATCTGCAAAGAGCATCTCTTGAGTCGTGTATGGCTTCTTGAGATGAGTTAGATGGAGATTCGTTTGACAAGTAAACAAAGGATCACTCTTAAGATGGTAAACTCTGCACGCAATTTAGATTTCGGGGCCGAAAAATCATTACGAACCTGGTGATAAAATAAATTTGAGAGACTGAGACTCTCAAACCACCGTACATAACCACTTCAAGTAGCTCCTGCAGAGAGATTTAGCTAAACTTTGGACAAGTATCTAGTATAAAATGACATCTTCCATTTCACTGCATGTGGAAACTGTATTTGACAAATAAAACTCTGAATCAACAGGGCAGTATAATGGTTAGGGCGGTCGCCCCATGATCAAGGGGTCGTCAGTTCAAGCCTCGGACCGGTAAAGGTATCGCTGAGGTACTTATGAGCACTTCTGCAACTTACGCTTCAAGCTGCACAATCCATATTGTAGATATTAGTCAGTAAGATACTATAGTCAGTAATTGTATATGTGGTAATATTATGGTAGTATGACACAAAATATTTAAGATATGCACATTTTTACTAAAGATAAAAATAACAGACGTACGACCAAGTTTGACCCTTTATTTCCGTTTTTCTTATCTTAATATTAATCTCATAAATCTACGTCATTATATACTGTATATGATGTATGGTGAGTGGTTTTTATTCTTCTTCAGGACATTTGTAACATATTGTTGATAGTTCATGACCATCCCATCGTCTACCCACGTCTTCCAGCGTCTCCCCTGTGACGGGGTCAAGTTTGGGAAAACCGGTCCCTTCGTTGCCGTCGGCGACTGCGATGACGGCGACATTTGTGGTGGAGTTGTTCTCGCTGCTCTATTTCCTGTCCTCTACACCCGTACTAATTAGATATTTGGGTGGCCCTGTTTATTGACTTTGCTGAAAAGCGCTGGGTTATATTAACATTTGCGCTGCTCGTTCTCAGCAGTGCAGCGTTACATGGTCCGGCCCCTGAGGGCCCCACGAGACGGGGAGGGAGGGGGAG
>JAVGVS010002469.1:0-11500 GCA_032718565.1 Distichodus sexfasciatus
GGGGTGGGGGGGTGGGGTGACCCCTGTGCTATCCCGGAGGTGTGCCTGTGTCTGATAGCCTGTCTGTGCTCACACTGTCGAAATCAATTTGCCATCCGAACTGTGGAACAAAGAGAGAAGGAAGCTTGCCAGGTCGGACACACTTAGAGAGAAATGGCGAAAAGACAAAGACAGCCAAAAGGTGAGGAGGAGGTGGGGTGGAGACGGGAGGGGAGGGGAGGGGAGGGATTTAGGAGTGACTTTGGGGGTTGAAGAACAGAGCGATGCTGGTTTAGAATGAGAAAAACACAAGCCTTGAATGAGAGCAGTGGAAACACTGACGTGGAGCTGCACCGTTTGCAGGATCTTGAAATCATATGTGACCCGATTTGCCGTAATGAGTGGGAAGTCGGCGTTCTATTTATTTAGATACGGGCCGATTATGTTGGAAAACATCAAAAATATCGATTCTTCTTTTTTGGTCTTATATGAAAGAAAAGATCTTCAAAATTAATCTCAAAGTTTCATCATGGAAATAATTGTGAAAATACACTTAAATGGCTATTCAAGTTGAGTTGCAGCTCAAATCTTACAAAAGAATGTCCTTTAAATGCAATTTTCTCGGTTTTTCAGTTGGAAAATGGTGCTGCGATACCACAATTCAAACGACTGTAACTTGACAACCGTTTAAGACACAGCTTTGACAGCTTCTTTATTGATACCAAAACCTCAATTTTAAATTCTGGGTCACTGTGACTCAATTTGCCAGATCAGGTCACATATCACACAGAGTAGCGTTAAGCAGACCCTCCAGGATTTCCCGATGTCGCGATTGCAGCTATTAACGCAAGTTCAGCCAATCCTCGTAAATTCACTACTACCGCGCAACTTTTGACCAATCATTGTCGTTTCCTGCAAAACACTGAGCCATACGTCAACAAACTCACTTCTTTGTTACGTTTAGAAAACGTGTGATAAAAACGCCTCACGTTTACCTTCCAAAATAACTTAATGATTAATAAAAATTGTGGTTTTGTTCCCTTCATTTTAATTAACTGCTAAAGGCTCATTATAAAGGGGACAAAACCGCTATTTTTTCCACAACTTTGACTTGTTCCCACCACAAAACGCCTAAAAACACTGCAACATTTATCGCAATTTTCTGGAAAAGCTGCCGCAAAATCAGGCATTTTAGGCTACAACACTCTCAAAAAAGACCCGCGAAATCCTGGAGGGACTGGTTAAGGTTGTTGCTCATGGGTTCAGTGTAGTGCTGTGCGATATAACCAAAACCTCATATTCCGATATAAGACACCGCATATCCCAGTAACGATATATATTGTGAAATTGTACATTTTCTGTGAATCCAACAAATTAATAGCTTATATAATGAATAATCCTGTGCTTTTGGCCCAATACAAGACTCTGAACTCCCAAGCTGCCCCAGGAAGACTCTCTAGACCAGGATCGGGCAATTAATTTTTCCAAGGAGTCACATGACAAATTCAGACTGACATTGAGGGTCAGTAATTAATTGCTCCACTGAACTTCATTTAAAAAACAATTTTTATTAGCTCCTACTGTTAATAGTAGATGATGTTATGGTTATGTATGTGCACAGCAAGGCATATCATAGTTATATAATTTTATTTTCGACAATTTTTTAACAACAAAAACAATATTGAAATTTCTCTGTTTTTGCATTGTTTCACCTTCAAAATAAAAGCACGGCAGCTGTATGGTGTGCATAAAGTGCACTACTTTAATTTCACGCTGACCTCAGGCAGGCCGGACAGGGCCAGACAAAGGGCCGGCGATGCCCAGGTCTGATCTAGACTATCTTCACTACGATGCAATCAATCCTACCGAATAGTTTAGAATCAAGACTCTGTAGATCAACATCGCCATTTGGTGATTCTGCAAAATGTGTAGCTCCAAAATGATCCGTCAGCTTTCCTACACTGGTTTTAGCTCCAAACAGACAAAAAGTTGAAGAGCCAGATTTATGGAGGTTCAGTGAAGACTAACTGTAATGAGCAGATGAGCTGGGTTTTGGGGTGGAGACGAAGAGAACGGCAGGGTCGGAGCAAACACAGGAACGTCACAATGAAGTCATGGAGGATGCGTCAGACACGTAAGATGATGCTTCTCTCAGCCCTCAAACCCACCAGTTCCCTCACACACACACACACACAATACACAAAGACGAACGCTCAACCTTCTCCAGTTAAACACACAGCTGCGTTCTTGACACTAATACTTGGCTAAATGTAATAATTAAAGAGGGCACTGCATCCAAGGATCCCCAAAGTAGCCGGTGTTGAGTGAAAGCGATGCCAACTTTTACAATTTTTCCCTCATAATTTGAGAAATACTACCGTCCTTTGCCAGCTGCGTTAGTGCAATTTGGGTGGAGTGCCTCCCTTTCTATCAAGTTTTTGGCAACTTTATTCACCACTTATCACATTTCAAACTTATAAACACAGCAAATATATCTTAACACAGCAGTTCTAGGCACATTTTGTGGCTACGCCGTTAAAAGAAACGTAACTCCCATTTCCACACAACACACGCAACAGTCCATCGAGATGAAATCTTACCTTGTGGCAAAACGACTGTCATAATCCTCAATCGCAGGCTGCAATTTGTAAGAACAAAAACACGATTTCAACGCTACCCTGCAGTGCTCGGAAGAGGAGGAGCCGATGGAGTAGGCACCATTGCAGTGGGGTTAGTATCCTAAAAATCGTATAAAACGCATGCAGGAAATACGCCTTCTACCCCAGCAGGTGGAGCCATTGAGGCACAAGACGGCTTCCGCACCCGAGCAAGAGTACAGTACCATGCGGAAGAAATTACGAGGAAAATAAGGGAACTGGAAGAGATTAGGAGGTTAGTGTGAGAGTGTGTGTACCTGTGTGAAGCCGGCCATGCTGTAGGGACGCGGGCGGTTCTGCGTGAGGCTCTGTGCCAGCAGCCGGGCGGTCAGACCGTAGTCGGGCATCGGCAGAGACGCGTCGTCTCGCTCCAGCAGGTTCCCCGTGCTGCTGCTCTTCCCGTGGTGCAGGCTGGGGGACAGCGCACAGTCAGCCCTGACCACTACACCCCAACACACACACACACACACAACCCTCCCACACACACTCCATGCTGCGACTCGCCTTGAATCAACACAGAGCCCCAAAAGGGACCAGCGATGAGTTTGAGGCGCGCACAAGCTCGTTTTGCGCGCTCGCGTTTCCCATTTCCGTCATTTCCGCTATGCACGTGATGACTGTGTGGTGAACGCGTCCGCAATTGCAAAAAATATGATCCAAATAAATGCCGCACTCCCACCTGAAAATATCTCATGCTCAAACAAAAACATAACTTGAATCTCTCGTTATTCACGCCGGTCCTTATTAAGGGCGCCGTCGAATACTGTGCAACTCTGTTCGCTAAAGGCTGAAATATCCTTGCTGTTAACTACGTACGTATATACACACGTTAGAGTTGGACGTCTCAAGACCGGTCTTGGTCTCGAGACTACTTTTACGTGGTCTTGGTCTTGTCACATTCTCGACGGTGTTTGGTCTTGGTCTCGCCGTCTCAGATCGACATGGTGGTCGGGAGATTTGGAGCCAACAGTATCTGTGATCTATTAACAGTGATGCGCGCTCTCGCTCTCGCTCGCTCTCTCTCTCGCTCTCTCTCTCTTTAAGTATTTCATATAACTGTATTAGTTTTTCAGTTATCTGTCGTTAATGTCTGTGTTCTATGGTTCTTGCCCTACTGAACAACAGGCTTGACATCATTGGCAGTGTGTTGTAATCACGTGCCACTGCAGACATCAAGACGTCAGAATCTTTTAAGCACTTGTCCTTATTCTTATTAATGCACAATTTGATGTGCGGTTTGTATTGGTATGTAGTATTTGTAGTTTGAATTTGATTCATGTGACGTGTGTGCACGTCTTTATATTGTTTGATTACAGTGTTTTACTTAAAATGGTGTTATTTGACTAAATAAATGTGATCATCGACTTTTAAATAACATCTGCATATCACGTTGTGTTGACTTAACAGGCCTAATCCATTTCAGGGAAGTTGATATCATACGGTGTAATTTGGCTAGTGCTACTACAATGGGACATGATGCAGTTTCAAGTTTAGAATTGTGTATCTTCAATTTGATGTTACAGTTTCATCTACAAATGAAGTATAATTGAAATCAGTTACATATTTCCCCTTCTTTAGTCAGTTGTTGGAGGTGTTAGCTGTTTTGTCAGATGACTTTGGGGCCAGTCAGTACCCGTCATGTCAGTCCTCAACAAAGTTAAAGTCTTTTTTTCGGTCTCGGTCTTGACTGGTCTGTCAATAATCTATAATCCTACAAAATAATATAATGACTATAATCCTACAAAATAATATAATGACTATATTCCTACAAAATCCTGACTTTGTGCAAGTGGAGCAGGGTGCAGTGGGCAGTGCCCGTGGAGCAGTGCTTGTAGAGACGGTACTTTGCTCATGAGTACCTCAGTGATAACCTTCCCGGTTCAGAACTTGAACCGATCACTTCCTACCAACTGCCCCAATGCTTTATGATTGAGTCCTTGGTCTTAGTCTTGGTCTCGATACCCTTTGGTCTTGGTAGAGTCTTGGTCTTGGTTTAGGCGGCCTTGACTACAAGTCTAGCGTACATACAGGCGCGATCCGTATCCTGCGTTCTTTGCGTCGTTTTTTGTGCACATACTCAAAAATTAGCAGGCATTATCACGGAGATGCCGTAATTTACAGGGGGGCAGTGTTGCGAGATCTGCAATGTCCCTCACTGGCAAAACCAGAGAAAAGAATTCCCCCATTTGCTGACGGGATCTATTAAGTGGTGAAACCGCACCATCTCCCGTGAACACGTTGCCGTCTCCAGGCATGATGAAGATTCATGCTTCTTGACTAGCGACTGTTTGTTTGAACTCAACAGATGACGATTTTAAGATACAGGTATTCATTCATTCATTAGGTTTGCGGCCTCGACACTGACCCCCGGTGGTAAGGAGTACACAGTACAGATTACGGCGCACAGTGCAGACGCAAATACATCAGCACAAACGTTAACAACGCAACCGTGTACGGATACGCACACGTAGATCACGGCAAGTATATTCCAGCCTTAAGACTCTATCTATCGTTGTTCTGACTTGTAATTTGGCCGTTTTGTTTTCGTGCAGAAGCAGGACACCCATGCAGGAAAGCCCCCATGCAGGAATTCTTACAGGCATGCATCTTGCACCTGCTTTACGACGCCACACATGCTCAGAAGAGAAGTGCGTGTTGATGAGGTCACTGCAACGATCAGCCTCTCACGACCTCCGCCCTACTCTAGCTCGATGTTCGTGTAGCAATCCCACTTAGCACAAGGAGCCTGTCAAGGTTACTACTTCACTCGCAACATGCGCCCGTCGCTGTCAGGCAGCACTTTCTCGTGTAGGAGAAGGGGAACCAGCCTCGCCTGGGAGGAGAGAAACAAATTCCGGTGAATGGTGAATTTGTGCAAGCAGTCGAACACGTTCCTTAGCACAAGGCGGCTTTGTTGATACACGTCTTAATTTGTGTGCGAAATAACACAACCTCGCCCATGCCCGCGGCAACCGGAGCGCTTACATCTTGTTCTTCTCATTCTCGCCGTAGTGCCAGCCGTCACGAGCCTCGGGCACCAACTTAGTATTGATGTCTCCTCGGTGAAGCTCAGCAGCGTGCTGTTATGCGCCCGGCGTGGGAAAAAAGATAGCTTCGGACACTTGCTGACGCCCGTTCTTCTCAAACCGCTGCCATCGGAAGGCTGGACGGGGCAGGAGTCGTAATCTCGCCTGCACATGAGACGGAGAAAACAAATGAATAAATAAATAAATAAATATTCCCCACAGAATTCTCCCTACAAACATGGCCACTTACGGGCTACAATTTAGCATAGTATAGATCCCCCAACGTGGAAGACGGCTCATGTCAGGTCACATCGCCGGCCAACTAAATGACCCTCAGTAACTCTCCAGCGCTGGAAAACTCCCCCGGTTATGAAAGCGTCCTCTCATTGATCGTATCATGTTGAGACTCAGGGGGAGGCTGCTGATCGATGAGCCTTGCTGCTCATGTGGCAGTCAGACACACTTTTAATTGGTTGGTATTCAATCGTAATGTATCGATCAGACCAAAATACTGGATCGTGTGCTTTCTGGACAATAACTGAGGATTTTCATCCCCCAGACTGGCTCTATGCTCCCTGGTACTGAGCCAATTTCGCAATCTGGAAACCAAAAAAATCTTTATTTGGTTAAACTTCCCTATAATTTTTAATAACCACAAGTCAGAAATTGGCCTATGCGTTGCAGTGCTGTAAAAAGTCTTGATATTAAACAATTGGGAATGAACTTCTGGGTCGAAAAGGAACTCACTTCCCTCTGATATACAGTACTGTGCAAAAAGTTTTTAGGCAGAGTGTGAAAAAATGCTGTCAACAAGAATGCTTTCAAAAATGGAAGTGTTAATCATTTATTTTCATCAATCAACAAAATGCAGTGAATGAACAAAAGAAATCTAAATCAAATCAATATTTTGCTGTGACCACCCTTTACCTTCAAAAACAGCATCAGTTCTTCTAGGGGATTCCACTTGCACACAGTTTTGAAGGAACTTCGGCACAGTAGGTTGTTCCAAACATCTTGGAGAACTAACACAGATCATAATCCTATAATCCTACAAAATAATATCATGACTATAATCCTACAAATAATAAATGACTACAATCCTACAAAAAAATAATATAATGACTATAATCCTACAAAATCCTGACTTTTGTGCAAGTTTACCTATAAATTGATGCTGGTTTGAGAAGAAGCGAAAGGTAGTAACAATATTGATTTGATTTAGATTTTTCTTTTGTTCGCTCACTTTGCATTTTGTAAATTGATAAAAATAAACAATCATTATTTATATTTCTGAAAGCATTCTTTGTTTACAGCATTTTTTCACACCTGCCTAAAACTTTTGCACAGTACTGTATTAAGATATTTAAAAGAAGTACGTAACGGTTTTAAATCCACGACCTTCAACCAACTCCCTAACCGCTACGCTACCAACTGCCCCTGACCTTTGCATTTGACCCATTCGTAAAGTTGCAGTGGGCAGCTGAACGTGGAGCAGTGCTTGTAGACGGTACTTTGCTCATGAGTACCTCAGTGGTACCTTTGCCGGTTCAGAACTTGAACCGAACACTTCCTAACTGTTATGCTACCAACTGCCCCAATGCTTTATGATTGAGTCCAGGGATGCACGATAATATCGGAATTAGCATCAGACCGACGATTAGATTTGTCCGATATTTTCTGCCAATTTTTGATGGCGCTTGTGCCAGGCATGTCCAAAGTCCGAGGTGGGATTTTATATGTCTTAAAATGTACGGCCTTAATTTGTGGCAAAATTTCTGAGCACGCGGTGAAACGTTCGCAAGCAAAATCTCTTATCGCTCAACTCTGCCTGCACACGCGAAAAATTTGAAACTACCTAAACTGCGCGTTTGCCAAACTTAGCAAACGTGAGCACACACACGGGCTGTGTCCCGAGCCGCGTATTACCGCACTTAATATTATGGTAGGTAAGGCTCTCATCATACTTTTCTATGAGGCTCTCCACGCACTAGTTAGTGCACATGAAGTGTCACACGCACCCCATTTGACTTGGGACACTACATAGGGAGAGAAGTGACTTTTTCTTAAAATGTTGTGCACTACGCTGGAAATGCTCCGCCCTCGCTCCACTCTGCTTTCTCGCTCGCTTGACTTGTCGCCGCGTTAGAGGTACGGCGTTATTTTTGTGTCAAAATTCTGAGCGCGCAGCGGTGAGCAAAATATCCTGTGGAGAGCACACTAGAACACAGCGCATCACGGTGCTCTGTAGCCGTCACACTCCTCGCTGGTTGGTGCATTCAGCATATTCTTTTAAAGCTCTTCCTACCCACGGTGGTCTTGTTCTTGGCAGGCTGGGGTCTGCGCACCGGCAGGGTGTTGGAGTAAACCTCGCTGACCTGCCTCTGCGGCTGGGGCTGGGACTGGGGCTGGGGGGAGGAGGGTCTGCCCTGAGACACGCCTCCCTCCCCCCAGTAGTCCTCCCCCTGCAGGCCTGTGGTGCCGTTGACCAAAGACATGCCGTCGGGTCCCATCAGCCTCTAAAAAAACACAGGACGGAGAGTGAGGGACTGGTTCTGGTTCAGGTTCCAATCAGTTTATCTTTACACTGTAACAGTACTTGCAATGCACGATATTAAACAAACATACACAACGCGATATTTTTATTCCATCTCACTTCTTAACCAGGACGCCACACCACACGGGGCAGTTGGTAGCGTAACGGTTAGGCCCGTGATCGCAAGGTTTGCCGGTTCAAATCCCGGACCGGTAAAAGGTACCACTGAGGTACTTATGAGCGAGGTACCGTCCCTAAGCACCGCTCCTCCTGGGTGCTGCCCATGTCAGCTGCCCACTGCTCCTTCAGGGTTAAAAGCAGGGGTCACTTTTGGTTGTGGTTTTACCGGCAGGACCAGTGCTTGGGGACAGTAGCTTGATCATGAGTACCTCAGTGGTACCTTTACCAGTCCGGGACTTAAAATGGACAACTCCCCAACCGTTACACTACCAGCTGCTCCACCAACTGACCATTGCGATCGAGTCAGGACGGCTCTAACACCGAACAAAACTGCATTCTGAGCGCAGATTTCTCTACTAAAGACTACAGGCAGCATATCAGGACGACGCTTAAGAACGGGTTAAACCAACATCCAAGATTCCCGCTGTAGATCCCCACAAGACTTTTGGCAGTAATAAAAGCAGAATAAGAGCCGATTAAAAGCCGCCATTATGACTCGAAGCGGCTCAGATATTAAAATTCGGAGCGTGCTTCCCCTGGTCGGGACCGCGCACAGAAATTGGTTTTCCGAAGCACTGACTCATACTGTAGCTAGCGAGGCTGGAACTGCACTACGGAGACGTGTTCACTCTCCAAATCGTGCGACGGCTTCGGAATCGAAATAATCTCACGTACCCTTTCCCTAAATGCGCTCAAAAACAACAAAGACTGTGGCGCAAACTTCCGGTTGGAACTCATGAGAATTCCTTCTTTAAGCTGATTTTCATTAAAAACGGCCAAGCTGAGATAATCTTCCAGTTCTTTGAGATCAGTGAACGCTGCTTTATATAACATACCGAGAATGGAATAATAAAAGAACGGCAATGGAACGCATTATCAGTTAATATTTGTCAAGCGGCAACAGTTAGTCGTTTTAAATAAGCAGCTTAAAAGATTTTTAGAGGTAATTTTGGGAGGGTGCTTCTTACCCCCGGGTGACCCAGGCCACTGCCCATGAAGGCGGACAGCTCTGGGGGCACGGGGAGTGGCTGGGCCCCGGGGATGGGGTCTGATATCACCAGGTTGCCCTTGGAGGAGTGCAGGGGGCTGGACAGGAGCGGGTTGGGACCGCTGGCCATCTGCTGCACCAGAATAATCGCCCTCTCCGGGATCTTGTTGGGGTCGGAGCAGGCCTGCTGCCACACCGGGATCTTCTGGGTCAGCAGGTCCTTCCCCTAAACGAACACACACACACACGATTCATGTTGTTATTACGTTTGTGAAAGGTTCTCGGTCGTCCAGGACACCTTGAGAGCTTGGACTGAGGGCAACTACAATTGAAGGTTCTCAAAGACCTCATGAGCTTGGATCAAAGCCGACTGGACTTATTTTACGGTTCTCAAAGATCTCGAGAAATTCGACCACAGCGGAGAGGAGTGAGGGAAGAAGAGAAAGAAAGGGAGAGAGAGAGAGAGAGAGAGAGAGAGAGAGAGAGAGAGAGAGAGGAGGGAAAGAGCAAGGGAGGAAGAGAGAGAGAGATGGAGAGAGGGATGAGAGAAAGAAAAAAGGGGGGGAGGGGTTAGAGCGAGGACGGAGGTAGGGAGAGAGCGGTAGAGAGTGATAGAGTGGTAGAGAGTGAGAGAGAGAGGTAGAGAGAGAGTGAGAGTGAAAGACAGTGAGATGGAGAGAGGGATGAGAGAAAGAAAAAAGGGGGAGAGGGGTTAGAGTGAGGAAGGAGGTAGAGAGGGGGGGTAGAGAGAGAGTGAGAAAGGTAGAGAGTGTGTGTGTGTGTATGAGAGAGAGAGGTAGAGAGTGAGAGTGACGTAGAGAGAAAGAGACATGTAGAGAGAGAGAGAGAGTGGTAGAGAGGGGGGGTAGAGAGTGAGAGTGAGATGTAGAGAGAGAGAGAGGGTGAGAGAGCGGTAGAGAGTGAGAGTGAGATGGAGAGAGAGATAGGGGTACAGACTGAGAGTGAGAGAGAGAGAGAGAGAGAGAGAGGGGTAGAGAGTGAGAGTGAGAGAGAGGGGGTAGAGAGTGAGAGTGAGATGTAGAGAGAGAGAGGGTGAGAGAGCGGTAGAGAGTGAGAGTGAGATGGAGAGAGAGATGGGGTACAGACTAAGAGTGAGAGAGAGAGAGAGGGGTAGAGAGTGAGAGAGATAGATGTAGTGAGAGTGAGAGAGTGGTAGAGAGTGAGAGTGTGCGAGAGAGAGGGGGGTAGACAGTGAGAGTGAGATGTAGTGAGAGTGAGAGAGTGGTAGAGAGTGAGAGTGTGTGAGAGAGAGGGGTAGACAGTGAGAGTGAGATGTAGTGAGAGTGAGAGAGTGGTAGAGAGTGAGAGTGAGATGGAGAGAGAGAGAGGGTGAGAGAGCGGTAGAGAGTGAGAGTGAGATGGAGAGAGAGATAGGGGTACAGACTGAGAGTGAGAGAGAGAGAGAGGGGTAGAGAGTGAGAGAGAGAGATGTAGTGAGAGTGAGAGAGTGGTAGAGAGTGAGAGTGTGCGAGAGAGAGGGGTAGACAGTGAGAGTGAGATGTAGTGAGAGTGAGAGAGTGGTAGAGTGGTAGATGTAGGTGATGTAATGTCTGATTAGAGCCACAAACTGTAACTTCACTGCTTCTGATTGTTTCAACTTTCTTAAGGCTTTTTACCCAACGTAATCCACTCAACATGCAGCTGCTGTTACATAACACACACACACACACACACACACCTGATCCTGCAACACACCACGGGGTCACTCTTTCTCTCCCTCCCTCCATCTCTCCATCTCTCTCTCTCTCACCTCCCTGTCCTGTGTTCCAGCAGGCTGCAGCGTGGGCGCGATCACTGCCTCTCTACCCATCCTCCCACTCCTCTCACAATGACTCACTCCATCTCTCTCTCTCTCTCTCTCTTGTTCTACCCATCACACACACACAAACACACACACTTTCGAGAGAGTGCTTCAGCGAGCCCTCTATGAACCCTGCCCACACACGCCCTTGTACTGATGCTGGACTGGATGTTGGTGAAAAAACGACACACACACCTCTCTTCAACACACACGCGCACAATCACAAATGCAAGAAAACACTGACACACACTCCCAAAGTGAGACTAATACATACTTTATATACAAAACACACACACACACACAATCACAATGTGT
>JAVGVS010002470.1:0-11500 GCA_032718565.1 Distichodus sexfasciatus
GCAAAAAAATGACGGTAGTAAGTAAGGAAGGAGGAAATAGGCAGTGATGGAAGGAGTCGATGACTGAACTATGGAGGAAAGAGGGAAGGAAGTAAGGCAAAGGCAAGGATGGCAGTAAGGAAGGAAGGAGGGATGGAAGTAAATAAGGAGACAAAGATGGAAGTAAAGAAGGCAAAGAAAGGAGTAAAAAAGAAAGGAAGGAAGGAAGACTGACCAAAGTAAGGCAGGGGAAATAAACATGAAATTGGAAAATAACAGAAGAAAAAGAGAGAAAGAAGGAAAGAAAAAGAGGGAGAGCAAGAAACTGAGAAAACAAAAATGAAAAAATAAAGAAATAAAATCATTGTGCCCACCGATCACCGCTCTCCGTCTCTGATACACACTCGCCATTTTGTCTGTTCCAACCGGCCAAATTCACTTTCATTTGACGCTTGCTTCCAGCTCGAGAGTGTGTGTGTGTGTGAGTGTGTGTGTGTGTGTGTAGGGGTTGTTTAAAGACGTTTTAATGCCACCAGTGTCTCATTTGCAACCCAACATGCCTAAGGACACGACTCTCTCCACGAGCTCGGCTAATGATCAGCGTTTTCATCGTCTTCGTGGAGGAAAAGAAGCAAAAGAGGGGAGAGGAACACGCACGCAATAACAAAGCTTGCAGGAAGAGTGTGAGCTCCCAGCAGCCACTGGGGCACGAGGAGGACCCAGCGTCCTCTGCAGGGGACCAGGAGCGAGGAGGAGGAGGAGGAGGAGGAGCTGCACTCTGCTGCCACTGCCCTGACACAACCGCAACACACACACACAGGGTGACAAATACTCCCTCAGACTCATGCACAATTTCTGTCATTCACATACACACAACTGTGCGTGTGTGTGCGTGTGTGTGTGCGCGTGCGTGCGCGTGTGTGTGTGTGCGCAGTTTGCAGAGGGAGGAGGGCAAATGAAGTAGTACAGATCCTGAGGGGAGGTTATGTCACAGTCTGCAGCAGCGGCAAAGCAAAGAGAACCCCGTCATGCCAGAAACAGAAAGGAGGGGCAGTGGAGAGAGAGGGGGAGCGAGAGAGAGAGAGAGAGAGGGAGAGAGGAAGGGTGAGGAGGAAGAACAAGAGCTATAAGCTCAAACAAGCTTTATTATTAGAGCCCTCGTCGTTTCAACACAAGACAAAATGTCACCCTCACAAGGGGGTCAGGGAGAGACTAAAAGGGGGAGAGAGAGAGAGAGAGAGAGGGAGAGGCACTCTTTCAAAACACAGAGCCCAGATCCACTCTCTCTCCTTCACCCCCCCCCCCCTTATTTCCCGTCCCTCTCTTCCTCTCTCTCTCTTCCTCTCTCTCTCTCTCTCTTTCTCACTGTCCAGTCACTTAGCAACACACCAGCAACTCAAAACAGGCTGTGCGCTTCTCTCCGCCCCGCCGCTACCCAAAGCCTACGGATGAACAGACTTGACGATATGAGGAGGGGGGGAAATAAAAAATGGAGGGGGCCGATGGAATGGCAGGGGAGAAATAAACTTGGTGATTAGTGTAAAAACAGTGTAGCCTAAAACTGCTGCTGCGGTGTGTGTGTGTCTGTATGTGCGTCTGTGTGTGTGAGAGAGAGGGAGTGCGTGAGAGATTATTAATAGATTCACATCATTTGATTTGGATTCACAAGAGCTCAATTCCACTCCTTTCTGCTGTTGATTTATAAGCCGCCGTGACCCACGCAGCAGCCAATGAATCAACACATCCAAAACCACGTACCTGACCCTTAGCAAGACGGCCACGCTATCCATCGTCAACCAGTACTTATATCATAATACACCAGGAAAGAAAAGAGAGGTATGGATAAAGTAAAGAAGAAAGGGGTGATGGAGGTAGGCGGGAATGAGAGTAAGGAAAGAAAGAGCTGGAAGTAAAGAAAATGAACAGATGGACGGAGGGATAGAAGCAAGGAAGGGGCAAAGATGGAAGTAAGGAAGAAAAGAGGGAGAGCTGGAAGTAAGGAAGGAAGCACAGAGCAAAAATGGAAGCACAGAGAAAGGAAGGATGGATGGATGGATGGAAGTAAAGAAGTGGGGGAATAAACAGAAGTAAGGAACACAGGAGGGATGGAAGTAAGGAAGAAACAAAGAGGAAAACATGGAAGGAAAGAAGAAGGGACGGAAGAAACAGGAAAAGAGAAGTAAGGAAGGGAGTAGAGATGGAAGTAAGGAAGGAGGCAAAGAGGAAGGGGAATAAGGAAGGAAGGCAGGAAGTACAGAAGGAGGGAGAGCTAGAAGCAAGGAAGGAGGCAAAGATGGAAGTAAGAAAGGAAGGATGGATGGAAGTAAAGAAGTAGGAAAAAACAGAAGGAGAGGAAGTGATTTTGAGAGAGAGAGAGAGAGAGAGAGAGAGAGAGAGAGAGGGTGCAAGGGAGGATAGGAAGGTTGGAGAGACGGATGAAGAGATGGATATAGGGGGAGAGAGGGAGACAGAGAGAGGAAAGGAGGGAGGGAAAGAAAGAGAGAGGGAGGGAGGGGAAGAAAGAGAGAGAGGGAGGGAGTGGAAGAAAGGAGGGAGGGAGGGAGGGGGCAGTGGTCAAGTTGATGTCAAAGCCAGAAGAGTAAGGTTACATTGGTTGTGAATCTGCTCCACTCCCCAGGGCTTTCTGCAGTAGTGCTACGTCAGATCCAGCTAGCGGCGCTCCGTTAGATAAGACTGCAGACGTGACGGCCTGTGGCGAGTGCCACGCTCACAACCTCGCCATGCTGGGAAAGGCAACGAGCAGACGCTAACAGGACGTAAAGGAACAGTCTGCCATTTTCCCACCGTCGTCCTACTCGATTTTCCCCAAGTAAACCCTGACGGCGCGGCTCTTGGACGCTGACTCCTTTACTCTTTAAGCTTCTTTTCGTCTACAGTAAGTCTCGCTTCACTTCATATCACACGACAAGCCCGTCGCAAGACTTCTGTTCATGTTTATCCTTTTTACTCAGCAAGCACCACACATTTGTCATTGAGCAGACACTAGGGCTGCAACTAACAATTATTTTGTTAATCGATTAATCTTTTGTTTTTGTTTCGAATAATCGATTATTAATCGGAAAAAAATAAAAATAAAACTTTCATTTCCAGCATTTTTTAAATAAACCAAACTGTCTGTTTCTATTTTTCTATATTTTCTAAATCTCTAACATTATAAAATGGAAAAAAAAAAATTCTGATTAATTGAAAATGAAGAAATATTGAAGTTTTGGCAATTTTTTTTTTATAGGCCATTTTGGCCTATAACTCATTTTTGACTCATTTTGACTGGGAGAGAACTACGCTCCATTTTTGCGCAAGATGGCGTTCCACATGAGAGTGGACACGTGTCGGAATAATCGCTGAAAATATTGAGTAAATGGCTGTATTGTGAGTAGAACGCTGGTTATTTTTGTTATTTATCAGTTAAAAATGAGTTTCGTCTGTAATAAATGGGAAGATTTGACTGAACTGGAACGCTTCATTCATGTGTTTCTACACAATTACTTCGGGCTTTGCGACGACAAGACACGGCACTGCTTCTCGTCTCCTTCTTATTCTTCTTTTATGGCGGTCGGCATCCAGCTTAACGCTGCTTTACTGCCACTGCGGCTTTGGTTAGCTTACTGCTGCCACATTAGGGGGTAGCCACTGTACGTGTAGCGTAGACCAAACTAACTGATGATTAAATCAGTTGCCAACTATCTTAGTAATCAATATTAATCGATTAGTTGTAGCAGCACTAGACGACCATTTCCACTTTCCTAATTACAGGCCACCTGTTGGAGTCCTCAAGATTTTACAAAAAGTACGTAAGTACAGTCAATACACTCCTTGCGTAGCAGCAGGGTCCGCAAGCGTACTCGTCACGTAGCGTTAAGTATAGCGTGGTCATAAAATACACTTCTATTAGTTGTGTAAGCGGTGAGCGATCACACTGGTATCCTGTCATTTATTTTTCCCATAAGAACCCATTTGATTTCTCACTTTAAGTATACAGAGAGGGGCGGTACAGTGGAGGTGGTGCAGCGGTCAGCGCCGCCGCCTCACAGCAAGAAGGTTCTGGGTTCGATCCCCGGGTCGGTCGTGGGGCCTTTCTGTGTGGTTTGCATGCTCTCCCCGCGTTCGCGTGGGTGTCCGCCGGGGGCTCCGGCTTCCTCCCGCAGTCGAAAAGCATGCAATATAGGCTGACTGGCGACTCTAAATTGGCCCTGTAAAAGTGGGTTCCTAAGGTGGTCCCCAATCATCTTTCGCCAAGAGCCAAATTATGTAAAGCAAGTCAGGCTGAGGGTCAACAAACCCACGCCACATCAGTTTTTATTTTAATATATAAAACGAGCTGCTTTTGGCCTTTCGGGAAGCGAACTACGTTTTTGCGCAAGATGGCGTTCCATATTGAGAGTCGCGAGCGCCAACCCGTGTTTACACATTTTTCCTTTATTTTCTGGTGCGTGGAATCACTCGGAAATGATTTCACATGCCGAGTAACGAATACGATGTCCGCTAAGTTTAAAGTTAGTTATCGCAACTGTTATCGTTAAGATTTCACTCAACTCTAAATGACTGGTGGAGATGTCAACCCACTGACGTGGAGATCGCTAATCACAGATCGCCACAGGGAGCGCGCATGTCCGTTTACGTTTGTTGCCAGTGTGATGTGAGGGACCAGATATATGGCATGCTCGGGCCGGATCTGGCCCGCGGGCCGCCATTTGGGGCCCACTGCTGTAAGGTGTAACAAAGTGTGATGGTGAGCGTGAGCGCAGTGTGTCGGTCCCCGCCTCGCACCTGCAGTCCCGGAACAGGCTCCGGTCCCCGCGGTGCCGATAAGGATTAAGCGGTTCACGAAATGAAATAAAACAGAACGGGGGATTTGGAACGCAAAAGTCTTCCGTCGTCTGTTTTCATGCCACAGTCAACACATCTTTTCCCTGCTTTTATCATCCCTCGTTCTTCCCCCATTCCCTTCACTGCATTTTACTCGAAGTCCTGCTACTCTAGTTTTCTCGACTTTGTTATCGTGATCAAAACGGTAGCTTAAGATGAGAACATTCAGCTTGAGTACAAAACTTTTGGGACTCCGCTTAATCTCTGAGTTCAGACGCTGTACTTAAGACTCCTTGCCACAGGTGAGTAAAACCAAGCTCTTTGCTATGCAGTGTGGGTCGCCGCACTTTGCCGACAGTGAACGTTTGGTGAATTATCATTGTGAACGCAGCACACACAGTGCACCAAAACAAAAAGTGACCTCTGCATTCGGTCCATGTGCGAGGAAACGGGGAGCAGCTATTTTGCGGCAGGCGCTCATCAGCAGGGTACCGTCCCCAAGCAACGTTCCCTGGGTGCCGCACATCAGCTGCCCGCTGCTCCTTCCTGGATGAGTCAAGAGGTCGCGTTTGGTTGTAGTGCGCTGTGATGTGCTGTGTTGTGTTCACACTGACAAATAATCACTCATTTACGGCACACCTTAAAGCTGACGAGCAGTAACGGTTCAAAAACACACACACAAACAACCGCTAAATGTCTCAAACTTGGCTGCTTACAGATAATAAGACCCCAGTAAAGATTAAAGGACACTCCAGCCAGGGTGCATTCCATCTATAAGCGAACGCGGAAAGAGAACGAACGGCACACCTTGCGCTTGACTCGGGCCAAAAGTCTCTTCCTCTCCTTCCTCGTTAGTCCCATTAGCGTGTTACGGAGTGAAGGAGAGACTGCAGTCGCACTCTTTAATTTGCTTTTGCCACGCCGCGTGTCCCAAGGGACCCCAGTCGTCCAAGTGTGTGTCCTGCCAGTCCAAGAGTCCATTAATTATTCAGCCGAGATGGAAGGAGAGAGAAGGAGAACGAGAGAGGGAGCAATGATGGTGACAGGACGAGACAGATGAGCGAGATGGAAGGAGGGAGAGATGCAGCACTTATGCAATGTGACTAGCGAGAAATAAGTCCGGCGTTGGGGAATCAATCGGCGCGCCGCACGCTCCCGAGGAATCCAATACGCTGTCAAAAACCGAAGGGCACAACTCTTTCTCTGTCTCCGGCTGAGATGACTTGGTATTTTTCGGGGGGACGGAGCGAGTGTTGCTCTGCCATTTAAAAGGCAACTCTGAAAACCGCGTGGCGAGAAGCACACGGTTTCTTACTGCTTTAGCTAAGCGTCTATTACCATCGCTCACGTAAGCGACGTAGCGCGCACGTGACGACACGGAGGTAAACCGAGGGGTGCGTAAATCGAGTTGCCTCTCCCACTTCTGGGAATTTTACTGAGATTTCTTATCCTGTCCACATATTAATATTACTGCACGTCAGCTGCCCACTTCTCAGGGGGGTCAAATGCAGAAGTCACTATTCCTTACGATGATGATAATGATGATGATGATACCACACCACAGCACACAGTGCACCATAATGACATGTGACCTCTGCATTTAACCCATCCGTGAAGGAGCAGTGGGCAGCTAACAAGCGCCCAGGGAGCAGTGCTTGGGGACGGTACCGTGCTCATGAGTACCTCAGTGATAACTTTACCAGGCCTGGATTCGAACCTGCGACCTTCTGATCACGGGGTGAACACCCTACCGTTACGCCACCAACTGCCCGAATAGTACTTAAGGCTTGGCTAAATATCATGGGGATATTTACAGTAGGGATGCACCGAAATGATTTTTTTTGGGCCGAAATCGAAAACGGAAAATGAGGAAACACTTGGCCGAAAACCGACACCGAAACCCCCGAAGAAATTATTAGACCAATTTTTTGTAATATTGCCGTTATGGCTGGGACTGTGTGTACTTACCTCACTAAAGTCAAGCACTGCATGAAGTGCGCATCCGCGCGATCTTTTACAATTGTCCCGCGATCATGTGATCTCGCGAACCAGCGGCGCACCGGATCCGATACGGACCACAAACGTGTCCAGTGCGAATTGGCGGATGGCCTCGGACGGAATGGAAATACAGCGCAGTCGCATCGCAGCGGATCGTCTGGAGTTGGCGCATGCGCTCTGTGTTGCGTTCTTGATCCGTATCCGTCAAAAAAAGACTTGATGCGCATCTCGACGGACTGCCGGACATGTGACGGAACAGAGACAGAGCGGAGACGCAACGCAGCGGATCTGGTGTAAATTTATGCATTGACTTTATTGGCGGCGATTAGCTGCGGCCGCCGTGTCGCACCGTGACGCACCGCAGCGGACACGCATCCAGTGTAAAACAGGGGTAATCCAATCAGGTTGCGGTTGTTGCTTGCGTCATCACTGTTTCGGTCGCGGCCGAAAACGAAAATGCATTTTTTGGCCATTTTCGGCCGAAATTTTTCGGTGGCCGAATATTCGGTGCATCCCTAATTTATAGTCATTATAATATCAGAAGTGATATTTAGTCAGAAGCCTTTTGGAAAAATGTTTTTGTGGACGGATGGGACAAAGACAACTTTTTGGGTTTAAAGGAGAGTAGGTTATGTTGGGAGAAAGGAAGATAATGTATTCCAAGAACCTCATCCCATCTGGGAAACCCGGTGGTGGCAGTATCATGGTTTGGGCCGGTTTCGCTGCATCTGTGCCATCAAATTCCTAAGTAACGGCCACAGTTTCCCTAGAGAAATTTGGAGATAATTGTCTTGCTCAGGGGTTCAACGGTGCCAGTCCTGAAGACAGGCCTGAGGATCAGGCCAAATCTGAACCGCTCGCTCCCGAGATGAGTATCCCGCCTCTATTCCGCTACTTCCTTTTAACAATCTCCGAGCAGTGATGAAGCCGGTGTCTCTCTACGCGTGAAAACTGGAGCGCCGCAGTTGGGAAAGTGCACAAACTCATCGAGCGGTCAATGGCGGTCGAGCTGGAGCGCGCACGGAGACGTTTAGCCCGGCGGAAAGAGTTAGCGGCTTTGAACAGAAAGGTCATTAGTTTGAGCGTGTGTGATCTGGAAGAGCAGGAGGCAGCTGTGGAGCCATGCAGGAGGATGAGTCATGAATCGAGCCAAAGCAAAGCGCTTCCCCTCTCCGTCTCCATCTCTCTCTCTCTCCCTCCCTCTCTCTCGCTTTCTCTCATCCTTGTTTTTTCCTCTTTTGCTCTCTAACGGTGCTGATATGCAGGAGTCCGTGAGCAAGCTGCTGCTGCAATCGACGCCCGTCCCTCTGTTTTAATGAATGACTGCACGTACACAGACTGCGCGGTTGCACGATTAGAGAATTATTGGCCGCCGCCGACACGCGACGTTTTTCGTGCTTACATCTGCCCGTGCCGATAAATGAGGAAGGCAGAGTTGAGCGCGAGCGGAGTTGATCTCGCGTGGAGACGAGATATCTTGCTTGCGGAAGTTCCACTGCACGCTGAGAAATTTGTCAAGCGAGCGTGAAAGTCAACTTGAGCGTAGTGCGCGGCATTTAAAGAAAAAGTCACTTCCCGCCCTACGAGGTGTACCACGTAATAAGGGCGCGTGTGACACTCCAAGTGCACTACCTAGTGCGTAGAGAGCCGTTGAGCTACAACCTCGGCTATTTCTTGAGATGCATACTACGGCGTAGATAAGTACGAGAAGAGCGCCTTACCTACCATACTATCAAGTGCTGCAGTACCCGGCTCCGGACACAGCCCGTGTGCGAGCTCACTTTCGTTAAATTTCGCATGTGCATGCTGAGTGGCGTGCGTAAAGACAAGAGTGTCCACTGTGTCCTTAGAATTTTGGCACAAAATAACACCATACATTTTACGACACAAGGTGCCGGGCCTATAAAATACCACTTCGGGCTTTGGACGTGCCTGGCGCAAGCGCAACCTTTCTGACGTACGATAAATGCGTCATAAAATATTTTTCCTCTTACAACCCTCACTTTCTCCGTCGTCTCACTCCTGGAAAACATTGTCTCACTTTCTGCTGAGAGAGAGAGAAAAAAAAAGGGAGAGCAAAAAGGAAGGGCAAGTCTCCATGGCCGAAAATAAGCTCAGCCCTTTCTCCGCCGCCGGGAGTAAGGGAAAGAGGGAGGGGAGAGAGGCAGTCGGGAAGGAACGGCAGTCTTGCTTGTTTTTTTTTTGGTTTTTTAAATTTGACGCAGTCTAACCTTTTAAAAGATGGAAGTGCGGAGAGATGGCTGCGTCTCGGGGGCCCGCGCACGTGCCGGCTCGATTATGCACTCGTCGGAGCCGTAGTGCCAACGTCACAGGCGAAGCGCTTCCCGGACGCGGCTGCCGCCTAAAACCAAACGGGGCGAGACTCCTCAAAGGGACCGAGGAAGCGTAGATGTGGAAAGAGAAGACACTTAAAATCACCTAAGCCTAAATCGGCTGAAACGGCAGAGAGCTTAAACCCCACTTGAGCCGATTCTAACGAGCAGCTCCGAAAAGGAGACTGACACCAAATGAGAAAACTGCCTTTTTCGAAACGAGACCAGCTATCAACCTGCAGGCTAATTCTGCACACAACGGCGCCAAGATCAGTAGCTCCGCCCGGGGACCGGAACGCGACGCGGCGAGAATCTTTCCGCCGCGTGTCGTTAAGTTCTCGCCTCAGAGGCTGCGCTCGTGGGGTGAGGGCAATTTGCGGATCTACGTCTCAGAACTTGTGTGGACTAAATAATTCGGTGCTGATACAGAATGTTCTGGCAGTAAAGGCCCGTCCATTGTTCTCTCTCTCTCTCTCTAATGAATGTAGGCTCCGGAGTCCTAGTCGTCTGCGTCGGGCAGGTTAGAGTCAGCCACTTACATAAAGCTCACCTCATTAAGCCTGGCTACAGAGCCCGGCTCGATCACACCACACTAATGGAAATAGCACTAACAGTGCCTGAAATGGGCTGAAGAGAAAGTACGTCTGGTTTTGCTTGCGTGTGTGTGTGTGTGTGTGTGTGCGTGCTCCACTTGGCCCTTCCGTACGATCCGGACGAGGGCTTTTTCCTGCCGAACCGGTGAAAGCTTTTTAACCCCGACTTCGACGGCCCATCTGGCCACGGGCTGCATTTTCCCCCGCCTGTTAGCGCGAGAGCGAAAGAATCCGGCAAAACAGCCAGGAGAGCCACTCCGCAGTGAGAGCTCCAGAATCGGGGCTGCGCATTAAAGCCTGGCCCGGATGACGGCGCGAGGCGGGAACGGCGGGGTGGTAATGGCGTGAAAACTAAATTAAAACGTGGCTTGCGGAGATTTGGAAAAAAAAAACTCTCGTCGTGGTGAAATAATGAATGAAGGCAAAGTCGCGAATGGTGAAAATGTGGAACGTACTTGGGAAAGTTTTTTTAAAAGGTTACCCGAATGAGGTCGGCGGCGAGAGGTCTGTATAATCGAGCAGAAAGGCCTACCTCTCTCTGCAGAACCAGCTCCTTGGTGAAGAGCGTGGCCTCCTCGCTGAAGGGCTCCGGCTGACTCCCGGGAATGTTTCGGGAGCCTCTCGGACACTCGATGCCTATGGACACACAACAGGGAAACAGTTAGTGGGTGAGGCAAAACGAGTCTTTAAAGACACAAGCAAAGCGGGGGGCACGGCAAAGCAAATAAACCACAATCGCAACGATGATGTCCTTGTGAACACACCACAACACGGCACACAGTGCGAAGCTACCACCGAGGTACTCAGGAGCAAGGTACCGTCCCTAAGCGCTGCTCCCCGGGCGCTGCCCATGTTAGCTGCCCGCTGCTCCTTCACGGATGGGTCAAATGCGGTGAGGTCACATGTCGTTGTGGTGCACTGTGCGCTGTGATGTATCATCATCATCATCATCATCATAAGGAATAGTGACCTCTGCATTTGACCCATCTCTGAGCAGAAGTGGGCAGCTGATCTGCAGCGCCCAGGGAGCAGCACTTAGGGACGGTACCTTGCTCGGCGAGCCACAAATTGGCAACAAAAAATGAGCTACGTCGTCACGCCAGCGCGGCTACGTAATGTAACGTTCTGGTCCATTACCCAGCATTCATTTTTGACGTACAATTCTACAACTATACTGAAACTATTAAAATCCATCATCGTTATGAAGGTCTGATGTGGAATTCTTGCAAGTGGCACACAGCTTTTGGCAGTGTCATGGCAACAGAGCGTCATCAGATTGACAAAGATTTACCGTCTGGCTGATTCCTGAACGTGTTGGAGGACTTTTCCACTCATAACTATAAAAAATGCTGATGTCCACGTGCCGCATGCATATGTTTACGTTTACCGACTATTTAAAGCGTTCCTCTTCTGCCACCGGTACCAGAGGCGATCAGGCTCAAGCCGTTGAGAAAACAAGCCCGTAGACTTTTAAGGCAAGGGGTTTGAGGGTTTGAGGATTTGTGACCCTCCACGGCGAAACCAGTCGCTTGACGCAGCGGAGGTTTCCGTGAAAAACGAGCGTTTATGTTGCGTGGGGCAAAACGCTGGATTTTTAGTTTTTAGTGTTTTGAAACAGTGGAAGGTCTATACTGTACTGTTGTGAATAAATTTAGCTGAAAAACTTCCCCTTTTCATCCTAAAAACGTGACTTTCTTGAGGTGAGGAATTCAGTTCCAGCAGAATGTTCAAAGTTTGTGTTTTGACCGCTCTACTTCAATATTTACGGTA
>JAVGVS010002471.1:0-11500 GCA_032718565.1 Distichodus sexfasciatus
ATCTTGAAAATATAGTTTGAAGACTGAAAAATTACATAGTGTTGCTTTAAGCACATGAAAGAAGTTCTTTTTTACAGCGTTCAACCCATAACCTTTTGGTCTGTAGAAAACTTTTTCATCCCGTCAGTACCCAAGTTGCTTCAGGAAGTCGGTCTGAATAGGAACAAATACCACAAGTAAAAATTTGGTTTATTAAATAATAAGCTGTGATTCTACGCACACCGTGTTCCACCTTTACTAGCAGTTGGAGCGTTCTACTAAAGTCGACCTTTATTTTCGTCTGTTTGCTTACTTTCTTTTTTGTTTACTCGTGGTGTTGAATCTCCTGGAACGAATGCTGACCGAACGCGTCCTCACACCCTGTTCTTCAGCAAACCAACCCACTGCCTGAAATCTGTTATGACAAAACATTTTTGCTTGAATAATTTCACTCTGCGTACCCCGCCGTCGGCCGCTCGACATCCGAATCGAGTCGCCCAAAAATCTGACAAATAATTCAGAGAGAGAGGGCTTACTTCCCCGACGTAGGCTTTTTCCCGCTTGTGTCTGGGGTGTTCCTTTTCCTGCGGAATTCATCTCATCCATCCACTCGCCATGTTTGGTACCGTTTGTTTGTCTCTTTAAAAATATAGAACTTTCTGGACGGATAAGGAAGGGAACAGCATCTTAAAGCTGATAGCGCACTGCGGCGCATCCTAAAATCTTTCAAATAAAGCCAAAATGAGTTACAACAGTATTTCAATAATTCATTACATATAGCATGCATAAAGTCAACTAACATTTTATACAAGATTTATAATCCATTATATACCTGTCGTGGGGAAAATAATATCCACTGCTTTGCCGCTGGATTCCATATGATTGAACACATGACTTCTGCCTCACCAACTATTTCACGCAGACGCGAGTCTGCACGACGAGACAATTAGTGCTACAGAGCTCATTAAAGACATAGTGGGAGGAAAAAGAGCAAAACTCTTCTCACGCGGAGCCGCTACGTGACGAAACGCGAGGTAACGCGGCATCGCAAGCGACGCCGTCTGCCGTCGGAATCTCTCGATGATAAATGCATCTGGCCACATCACGGCGGAACAGGCTTGGAATAAAGGGATGTGACATTCGGGGATTGGGCCAGCGAGAGCCCAACCGAGTCCTCGAGCAACAGGCGAGGTTTAAAACGAGCCGAGCTGACAGGAGCCCATTATCCAAGCCCTTAATCTGGCATCTGTGTTACGCGGCGTCAGAGTGCATTTAGCCCCGCGGCGACGCGCCGCTTCCCAAATTACCCAAACTTACTCAAATGCCAAGGCATAAAGTCAACGCCGGGCACTTAGGAGGTCACTTACTTTTGTCAAAACTGTGAGCTTCCAAGCTCAGCTGTACATCCCTCGCTAAGGATGATAATATTCTGTGCTTGTCAGGTGGTTTCTACAGCTGTCTGATTATTCCAAGAACACATCTGTTGTCATTTTAGAAGACTAAAAACATCTTCTTTTGGTTTCACCTCTTTCTGCTCACTACTTTACCTGTTTATTTGGATCTGCTCTTGGTTTTGGCTGATGGTGACCCTTCTACCTTCAGGCCCTGCCTGTGTGAATTATACATCTAAACCTGCACTGCACACCTGGGTCTCCAAGTCTGGTTGGAAGTCTGAGGGAGGATGCTATAAAGTACATTTCCTTTAGAGAGTATGCAGCTCAAAGTCCTGCTGTCTTCAAAACACCATCCTTTGCATTAAAAAGAGCTTCTCGTTTTTGGGCCCACTCTCTACATTATGCTGTAAAGTGTACTTTCACAACTGGAACCATAGGCTAACACGTTCACACTAGCTTCAGGTGCAGGTTCCAATTCCAGTTCCCCAAACAGTCGAGGTAACTGCTCATTCATTATCCAAAGCGCTTAATCCCAACCAGGGTCGTGGGGGGAACTACGGGCGCAAGGCGGGGACCAACCCTGGACAGGCGTCAACACACCACAGGGCACACACACTCACACGTACTCTTACAGGGCCAAGTTAGAGTCACCAATCAACCTATAGTGCATGCTTTTGGACTGTGAGAGGAATCCGGAGCCCAGGTTGAAACCCACATGAACAGACAGGCCCCACGGCTGACCCGAGGATCAAAGCCAGGCCCTTCTCCCTGTGCTCAGCCATCTAATGGTGGAAGTTCTAGCAGCTTCTAGGAGGATAGAGCTGAATTTGAACCTATACCCTCTTGTTCCATCGGCGTGAACGCTACCATCAGGTCACCACCAGCACGTGCCCAAGATCTGCAGAAAGTAACAGTCATTGGGTTCACTGTGTCGTGGGTTTCAGAGAACGCCAGTGTTTTTATCTCCAACTCAACATTTCAAATAAAACTGTCAGCTTCACAGAACTGCACGAGATAGCACCTTGCATCAAAAACCAGACGCCATAACAACCTAGGTATACTGCTGTATTAAGTTGGTTCAGCAAAATCGTCAAATGACAAGTTGCACGAGATGCAGTGTGAAATTTTGAGGCTTGCGAAATATTTATCAAATTAGCAACTCATTATTTCAAGTTAATTCTAAAACACAAGGTATAACCCAAACCTTACAGCAAATGTAACTGTCTCAAACCTGAGACCTTAATCTAAAGTTGGGTGTAGGCTCGAAGCGTTAGAGCAAGGCCCAGTATTATTTCAGATGTGACATTTATATCCAGTGGGACGGTAATTCTAATAAAAAAAAAAAAAAGTGTGTGTGTAACCTCTGCTATGGACTCGAAATGCACCAGCGACACGTCACGAGATGACAGCAGGGTCAGCGCAGGAGGTGGCGGTGCTAAAGAGGTGTGCGAAGGTCACCACACTGAACATCGGCCTCGTCCCAGTGGGTAATGACCCGTCAGATGGACGGCTAGTCTGAGGCCACCATCTTATTGAAATTCGACACCCACTGCTGTTGGGAAATGTGATCACAGGCCGAAAGCATGCGGTGCAGGAGAATGCCGGAGAGCAGACGAGGAGAGGGCAGGGATGGAAATGGATGAAAATGGACATTTTATTTCAGTAGTCCATTATATTTCGCATACTAGCAGTTTGGCAGAAACCCTTGGTGCCATTACAGAGAAACATATGAAAGCTTTCATGACTGAATCCGAGGCACACGTTAGGTGCATCAACTAGTCAGAATCTGATGTCGAATGTTACTTTGTGAAGATCTTGTGCAGACCTTCAAACAAAAAGACAAATCCAAACACACATGGCGTACATTCCACCTCTAATTAGGAAATAGAGGTTGCTTTGGGTAAAGAACACATGATAGCTGTCATAATCATCTGTCCACGTTCCAGGTCACCCATTTAACTTCTTGAAGATGCTTCTCCTCTGATCCAAAAGGCTTCTTCACTCCTAAAAACCGATGGGGAACGCGAGGTATTTAACCCCTTCTGGGGGTGTCCCCTTGGCGGTGACCCTGAGGGACATTAACTCACCCTGCCATCAAGTGAGTCGTTAAGGTCACATGCACCAAGGTGAGAATCAAGGTGTGAGTTGTGAGGGTCACTAAGGCAAGGTGTGAACTATTTGTGAGTGGTTGCCCTACCCTGTCATCATGAGACTCGTTAAGGTTACATCTAAAACACCTTGAAAGGGATGTGTTATAGGTCACTGATTATTGGTGTCATAAGTCAGCACCTCCGTTCCACAAAGGACAAAGCAGTTGAGAGCACTAAAGGAGGATATCTATGTCCAACTGGAAATACCTTCATCCACCATGGCACTACACGGGAGAAGCAGCTCATCAAGACAACACTCAGCTGTACCACTGAGGTACCACTGAGCCAGAGAAGACGGAGGAGCAAAACACAAAAGCTTTTAGTAAAAAACAGCATTTTCCTTTGTGCCTATTTCAGCGTGGATGTAGCTGTAGCTTTAGCTCCCACACACCACTAGACCACCAAAAGCCTGTCAACGTATCTTGTCTTTCAACTATGACAACTTACAACTCATTTTCCACAACCAAAAAACATTACTGCTTCACACCAAACCTCAGAAATAATCACTTTACATGGAACAGCACATCTGCTGACAACTGGACCGAGGCGAAGTCTGTTCATGATCATCAAGTATCACTCGACTGACTGTCTTACTGACAGCAAACTGCGACATTACTGACAGCAACACCGGACCGTCTAAATAAAGCAGAACCAGAACCTGTCATTGTGTCTCATCAGCGCCCGAGTGCTGCTCTGGAAGACTCAAAAGGTTTGCTGTAATTCCCACGGCAAGCCCTTAAAGTAATAAGTCGTTTTTGAAAGGCAGAGCTTGTATGAATTATTCCTTTATTTGCAACAAAAGAAGAGAAAAATATATTAAAAGCAAATTACAGTGTGAAAAATTAATTGAAGATGTATCAGTCGCTTTTCCTATTAACATGCTCCATGTACAAAGCACATTTGCAGCAAAATTAATATTCACAGTAATTTTAAGTGTAATTAAGCTCTGTTTAACACGTCGCTAATATTGCCACGTTTGGTAACAAGAGAGAATATTCTGGTTTTGAGTAATAGAACAGAGAATAATCTAGGTTCTTTTGCCAATCATTCTTAATATTAATGAAAATGAGCAATACAGATGGAGCAAAAATTAGCCAAGTGTGGATCCTTGTAGGGCGTAAACGAATAAGCCGTTTAAAACGAGAATATTTTGACATTTTAAGGGTTTTTAGATCTTCCAGTAAGACTTATCACTTACAGTAAGAATTATCCAATAAAATCACAAGGAAAAATAACGAGTGATCTTGAGGAAACTTTAATCTTCCTTCTCCTCATCTCAAAAATCCCGTCATCTATTGGCTTCCTAATAAACAAAAAGGTGTATACTGTCTTACTTCTAATTTTATCATTCCAACTTGAAATTTTCCCTTTTTTTTGTCTCTTTCTCTATCGTTCTTTTGCTTTAAACGAAAAATAATTCCTCTCCAGGTCACCTAGTCCACATTTGGCCTGCACTATTTCAGCCCAAATTCTCTGAGATTACAGTCCTTATCTACCAGCCAGACAAACCGAGCAACTTTGAACCTTCTCTTCTACTGAATCTCCTTCGCCTAGGCGTTCTTGTCTTTCCTCAGACCACTTTGCGCTTTTCCAGATCCCCTTTCATTTTGTTTCTGAGGTGAGGAATCGCATCGCTGAGCGAGCATCAGATGGCAGAGGGAGAAAAATCGCAGGGAAATAGACGGAGAATATGAAGGTATAACTCATGGTCTGGCGAGTAACAAAAAAGGAGGCAGGGCGCAGTGGGAGTCAGGGACGGCAAATGTCATTTTGACCCATGCGAAATGAGGAAAATATCAATAACGCCTCCGACACGGCTCGGTCCTACGACTAATTCGGGGGAATGGGTGTCAAATCATTCTTTTAGGTGCCATCGCTGTTCTGATTGAACAGACGTTTTACAGAAAACGCGACAAATGGAAACAATTCAAAGCAGCTAGTGTCCTCATTCTTCATCAAAATTGCACATTAGGAAGACGGGGTCGATGCAGCACATGAAAACATCTGAGATTTCGGGGAATTTTGTTTTGATTTCTCACTTTGCAATTTATCTAAAAGTGAAAGCGAGTGATTGTCATTGTGAACACGCCACAGCACAGCACACAGTGCACCACAATGAAATGTGACCTCTGCATTTGACCCACCCATTAAGGAGCAGTGGGCAGTGCCTGGACAGCAGTGCTTGGGGACGGTAACTTGCTCATGAGTACCTAAGTGGTATCTTTACCAGTCCGGGATTTGAACTGGCGACCTTCTGATCACGGGGCGAACACCCCAACCGTGACGCTCCTAACCGAAGACACACTGAAGCTCTACAGCTGGGAGGATTTTTATGTATTTTTATCTTGGTGACTATTTTTTAAATAACTACATATTTGTCTTTGTGTTCCTGGAAAAGAATCTAGCCTCATATCTGATTATCTTTTCACTTCAAAAATCAAAATCGTAATCAGTCTTAAAAATCTGACTCGGTCAGACTTTAATCTATATTCCAGTATCGAAATACTGTTTATTCTGAACTGACATGTGACAGTGTCATTTAAACCCATTTTAGTCAACGCAGCGTCCTCCATTAGATCATTTCTGGAGCATAACTAGAAGGATATTCCCACTGTAATAGTTGAGGAACCTGGAGATGAGGAACACAGCAGCCTGTGTAGTGATTAATACCCGATGGTCCGCGTTGTTCATGTTGTTGCTGCTTCTCTTTCCAGCTGCTGCTTTGCTGGTTGTGTTTGTAATTAGGTGCCCAGTCCTGCTCCTCATATCTTTTGAATTTGGGGATAAATGTCGCATTGAAATTCCGCACCGGGGCATTAGCTCGGCCATGATGGATGGATGCTGCTCGCCGTAATTTGTTTCCACCGTTCTGCCGGACTGAGATTTCTTAGGAGGCGGTATTAATCTGGCCCCAGTGGCTGTGGTCACCGTTGGTGTGGAGATGGAGTCTGGTTTGGTGCAGTGACATATACGAGCATAAAATGTAAAGGTTCAGGGCGAATTTTAGCTTTGAAAAATCGGACACGTTCAAAAACTTCTCATAATATAAAACAGTGCTTAAGACTCACACTGAAAGTAGTTGAAGTGCAAGTAATGAGCGTCATTCACCAATCATAATTAAGAGAAAAATGGAATGGAATCTGCAACGGAGCGGAATCTACAACGGCTGAAGAGTGCTCACGCAAAACATTAGCCTATTGTTCTTCAATTCTTCTGTTCTACAATGTCATACTATTTAAGTCTAATTAATGTCATATGTGTAAATGTAGTCAGGCGCGTTGTCGGCGCACTGCTATTTTAAGTCACTTTTCACCTATTAAACCTGGCGTAAAGTCAAGGCCACAATGTAGCACTTACGGCTGGGCAATTAATTGAGGGTTAGGGTTTTTACGATTTTACAATTTCAGGGTTCCCACACCTTAGTTAACATCAAATTCAAGGACCTTTCAAGGACTTTCCAGGAGCAATATCCTCAAATTCAAGGACCACACGCGGCGGCATTTACCTACTGCTACCGCTGAATATGTTATCGATAAACAATTTTAGATGCAAATTCAATAAAAGACTGTGAATGGCATAGAAGTTACTGGGACAGCAGGCTCCGCACCTAGCAGAATGTTGGTCTTTTGTGTCCTTCGCCAACCACTCCGCATATCTTTCTTTGGCAAGCCATGGAATTTGCATGTTCCGGGACATCCAGACGCGACGACTCTTCAAAAACTTCACTTCCACTGTGACCTAAAGCGGCTACGCACACGTTACGTTGACTACGTACAGGAAACACAAGAATGTAGCGCTTGTGGTGGCGAAATAATATGTTAACAGCGGTCGTCATCCATGAAATTTCAACTCCCAAAAAATATTCAAGGACTTTCAAGGACGGTGTCTTGGTTTTCAAAAACTTTCCAGGGCCTTGAACTTATTTGTTCAGATTCACAAACTTTCAAGGATTTCAAGGACCCGTAGGAACCCTGAATTTACTTTCCGCAGTGTGTGTTCATGTACCGCCCCTTTAAAAACATACTATCAAATGTGCCGTCGTGTGAATCCGCCCTTTTTCCTTCAATCATTTTAAAATCAGATATGCACTCGTTAATTCGAAACAGTCTCAGCTGAGAATACTGACAATGCAACCCAATAATACAATAAAATACAATAATCGTTCATTAATCGTAAACCAGGTAAAATGTTAACCGCGATACTGATTTGAAGAAAAATCACCCAGCCCTAACTGCACCGTGATAGCACTTTGACTGTTACAAACTCAAGAACATCCAGCAAAGCTCAAAGCTGTGCAAAAAAAATAAGTTGTTCTCATTTTAACCAGAAAACGTACCGTTATAACAGCAAACCCTTTAAGGTACAAGCACCTTTAAGACTGGCCTTTAAAAGGAACGGGGGACGGACGCTGAATATATAAATGGCATGTTACACCCCAAATATCCCCATGTTTCAATTAAGAGGAAAAAGTGCAACGCTTTTAAAGCATGCATCTATTTTAATGTCCTTTTATTAAAATGGTGCGCAAATGTTAAATGCCGCCGACAGTTTTACTGCTGTCATTTTGGTCATTACCAGTCGGGAAAAGCCTACCAATGGAACGCAGTATATAGCACGTTATTACCAAAGCTGTCAAAAAATTCTCGAGTCTGTTAATCAGACACATTAAATATAAACCCTTAAAATGATGCAGATACTTCCTCTTTTTAGACACAACTTCACACAATCCCACTGCACGTTTGCATGAAGCGAGCCAGCGCCAAATAAACAGTCTAAAAGATGTTCAAACTTACATGCTCAGTCCACAACAAACCGATGACAGTGAGGATTTTTAATCACCATCTCACAAAGTAAACAGGCAAGTCGGTCAAATTTATAACCTCAAATCATAGTCAAAAACCTGTAAAAGTCCTGTCTTACTCACTCACTAAGTCTCGAGGTCCATTCCCTTTATTTAGATAATATATTTAAAACCTGCATTTTTCAGGTTTATTCCAGACAAAATACAAATCAGTTGTGCAAACTCTCTTCTTAGCAAAATGTCATTTATTAGTCCCTCCTCAGATACATTAACTGAGTTAACGTCTTGGGAATTTTTCCAATTAATCATGATTAATTACATCCAAATACGCAATTAATCTGATGACATTTTTTAATCAAACGCCAGCACATTTGATGACTTACTACACTGCTGCTTGACCAACTAAAGGTTTGACTTAGATGATATCTAATAATTCACCAATAAATAACCAAATAATCAAATCATTACAAAGAGTAGCTTACTGTAGACTAACTGCAAAACAAGAAGACATCAAAACACATTTAACTGGCCTCAAATCATTCCATAGGCTAAAAGCCATTCTAAAAGCTGATTTGATCAGTCAGTTTGCATGCAGCAATGTCACGCTGCCAGTTTTCCCCCACTTTTATCCATTCATAAATATTTAAGTTGGTCAATACTGGTCAGAATTCGCAACAAAGGATTGGAAAAGGACACTCTGGCTGTTGGAATCGTAAACCGCATCTATATTCACGAAACTTCGCCGTGCCGTAGTAGCTGACTGACTCCATTACGGTGCTATTAATATTTAACAGCAGCGTAGGTTAGGTTCAGCGCGGGCTAATGATATCGGATGGCGTGAAGGTGGTAGAGGAAGCAAAACATTTCCAGGGATGTATGAAGCCATTGCTTGAGCTCTGTATCTTTGGAAAGCAGAATTAATAAGCGGTTTCGTCATATATACACCATATTAATCTCCTTATTTCTGTTTCTGCCTCATGGCATTTTCTTCCTTATGCACCTTTCATTGTAACTATCATGCTGAAAAGATAATTAAGGTAAAAGTTACAAATATTTAAGATAGGTAACTAGGTGATGAGCAAGAAATCTGAGCGTGACTTTAGATCAACACCATTGTACTGTGAATAAAGATGTTTAAATAAAAAATTCTCGTTTCAACACTGGGTATTGGCTATTTGCTAGCAAACGTTAACTGATCTTAGTCAACATTTTGGTTATTATGCATGTGTATCTTTCTACTGCTTATAACAAACAGAAAACATAAAGAGCAACATTAAAAATGGGGTGACATGATGGGAACCACAAACGAGGGTGAGTCAAAAACGTTTGGTACCCCGACAGAATGAGCAACAAAAATGTTAGCTACCTTAACAGAAAGGGAACCAAAAACGTTTGGTATCTCAACACAAAGAGAATAATTAATGTTTGGTATCTCAACAGAAGGAGAACCAAATTGGTTATACTACCTCAACAGAAGGGGAACCAAAAACATATGGTATCTCAACAGAAGGCGAATCAAAAACATTTTTATCTGGATTTTAGACTTGAGAGCTTTCCTTCGCCTCCTTCACAAGACCGTCAACATCGTTCTTATGGCATCTCACTGAACACGCATCTGAATCTGTTTAAATATGTAAGTGAATATGAAAGTTCAAACAAGGAGACCTAAAGAGCACCGGCGCGTCCAATCACATTACTCCTGGTTTTATATATAAGCAGTAAATCTGGCCTTCTTCTCTGTCATTACAGCTTGATTTCGCCCGCCTCCGCCCCTCCACCACCTTCGGCTCCCCGTCTTGGTCCGGGGAAAGGCTCCTTCGCCTTCCTGCCTGGTCTCCCAGCCAGATCTGCTGGCTTCAGAGATGAGTGAACCAACGACCAAGCGACGGGCTTCCTCCAAAACTTATCACATACACATTAAAGACAATATTGTTTTGCCAAATAAAAAATTGTCAATCTAAACTGGATGGTCTCCTTGGTTGATCTGTCCTACACGTCTTTTTCTTGCCTTTATCATCCCTTGTTCTTTCCCCATTCAATTCAATGGATTTTTACTCCAAGTCTTTCTACTCGACCGGGTTTGGCGTCACAGCTACAAAACCTGGGCAACCACATTGGTGTTTTCTTGCGGAAATGCATCTCTACTTGTACAATTATCTTAAAACCAGTTCTTTCCACACCGACTACAAGTAAAGTCCAGGAGTTTGGCAACTGTGGTATAGGACTTGTGAAGTTTTCAGACGTTTCACGAAGTTTGGCAGTGGCTTTATAATTTAACACGTCGGTTTATTTAAAGCAGGGGGCAACTTGCTGTAAATACTCTCATATTGAGCTAGACTCAAGCCAGAGTGGAAGCAGAGTGAGTCTACAGAATTAAAAGCAGTCTATAAATGCCGCTGGAGTGGATGTGGCGAGATGAGGGAGAGAGGAGAGAGAGCGAGAGAGAGCGAGAGAGAGTGTTATATGTGATTGTGCTCGATGCTACCAGAGTCAAATCCCAGCAGTGCACAGTGTTCCACTCCATCAATGACTCTACTGCACACTGTAGTCAGAGCTGCTCTCATTCCCTCCCTTTTCCCCGCATTCTCTCATTCCCGCAGTCTCCCTCTCTCTCTCACTTTCTCCCCGTCTCTACCTCATAACCACATTCAGGTCTGTCTCTCCCGACCCTACACTCTTTCTTCCATCAGCTGTGCTCTCCCTTTTATTCTCTTTCACTTTGTTTTATTCTCTCGTTCCCTCATTCTCTCTCTTTTTCAATCTCCCCCTTTTCACCGTGTTTATTACACTCTCTTACTCCAATCAACTGTCCTCTCTCTCTCTCTCTCTCTCTCTTTTACTCCCTCTTTTTCTCTCACTTTCTCCATCTCATTACCACATTCATGTTTCTCTCTTTTCTCAACTCGTTTCTCTTTTTCTCCTCCCATTTCTCTTTATCTCTCCTTCATTCATCCCTTCTACCACTTCCTCTACCTTATCTGTCTGTCTCCATTGGTTTCTCTCTCTCTCTCTCTCTCTCTCTCTATTTCAGATCCAAATTTGTGTCACTTCCTCTCATCTGCGTTTTCTTCTTTAATCTCTCTCTCAGAATACATATGTCTAAATGAGAGGGGTACGGGTGGAACAGTGATGTTACAGGGAGTAGAAGTAAAGAAGGTAGAGGACTTTAAGTATTT
>JAVGVS010002472.1:0-11498 GCA_032718565.1 Distichodus sexfasciatus
TATTTATTGGCAAAACATATTGTCTTTAGTGTGCATGTGATAAGTTTAAGATATAATTGTTTAAGGAAGGGTGATGAAAACCGTACCATTTAGTTGTCCAGCTGAGACTCAGACCTGCTTAAAGGAATAAAGGATTAGACCTTGGAGTACAATAGTTGTGGAGAAGCACAAACAATAGGTAACAGAAAAATAAGAATACAATGAGGAATAAATGAAGTGGCATAGCTATCAACAGCGTAATGGATACGCCAAGCGCCTTGCAAGCCTCATGACGACGAAGCAGGCCAAGTTATGCAGGGGTGTTACAGAACGCCGGCGCGTAGGGTGTCTTAGGGACCTATCAATGGTGTAATGGATACGCCAAGAGCCTTGCAAGCCTTATGACGATGGGCAGGCCAAGTTATGCAGGGGCGTTATGGAACGCCGGTGCTTTGGGTGTTTTAGGGACCTAACTATCAAAGGTGTAATGGATAGACCAAGCGCTTTGCAAGCCTTATGACGATGAAGCAGGCCAAGTTATGCAGGGGCATTATGGAGATGCCAGCGCTTTGCTTAATCTAAGGATGTACATTATTACAGCGCTATGGAACATCCATGAAGTACAGTTGAACTAATAGAGGTTAAGGCTGCGTAGCAGGCATAATGACAGAATAAAACCCCACCACCAACGGCTATCTGAAATGTACTCACTTCAGATAATGCAATGGATCGTTGTGCTTCCAAGATCATAGAGACATCAGTTCGGACATACAAGGCAAATGCAACTGAGGACCAGCACCCGAGTACCTTTAAAGTCGATAGAGGAATCCTCCGATGAGCAGCCGTGGATGCAGCTCCGATGGGAAAAGACTGACCAGTATAACATTTGTGAGGAATTCCACAGGTGAGTAAGAGTGTTTTCAAATGAGAGATAAACCAGTGATAGGACATAGGAGTGTCGTTGGGTGTCACAAAAAGCGAGGCAGAAGTAGTGAAGCTAGACCTCAATCTGAGATAACTAATCATAGACACAAAAGGACAGAAGGGGGAATAATTACGAGCAATGGACACAGTGCACCCTTTTCCAGCGAGGTTGGTTTTGCTAAATCTCAAGAAGACAGAGAAGGATGAAGCAGAAAAAGAGATAGAGATGCAAAGGACCTTTGTCTGAGAGCGGAGATCATCGTGTGCAGGATCGAAAGCGTGATGGGAAGTCGTTTGTCCACTGAGGTATGGAAAGATTTCTTAAAGCCTCTGAGCAGTAACCGGACCGAGGGATTTGAAAAGAGACTGGGACAGGAGGGATCCATGCATCAGATGTGGAATTGGATGCCCGCCACCAAACCGTGAATAGAGACGGGACTGAGGTGAATAGAGATCATCAGCTGTTTTATTGTGAAAACCTGGAATGTATTCGGCTGAGAGAATGAAATTATATGAAAGAGACAAGCACTTAAGGCAGTGTACCAAAGGCATAAATTCAGAGACCTTAGAACGACCCTTATTAATTATTGAGACCGTAGCTTCGTTGTCACAGAAAACTTTGATTCCTCGACGCGACCATTGCTCTCCCCATAAATAACAAGCAACGACAATGGGATACAATTCACAGAGGGCCAAGGAAGCATGCGTAGGATATAGAGTAATGAAATCAGGAGGCCAACGTGCAGCGAACCAGGAATTACGAAACAGGAAATCCGAAACCCATAGAGGGAGCTGCATCAGTATAAAAACAAAGCGAATGAGATGTATCCGTTACCTTATTATAAAAGAACAAAATGCCATTCCAGTGCTGGAGAAACAAAAAACAAAACGTAAGGTCCGACAAGCAGCCTTCATCTAGAATCAACTTGTCGTCTAACCTGGAAACGGATTTGGAGAGGTCGAGCAAGTGCGATATGAACGAGCGACCCTGCGGTATGATACGCATGGCAAAATTTAAATGCCCCAGCAAAGAAAGCAGTTCTCGCTTTGAGATGGAAGGCGAGTGCAGAAACGTATGGCAGGTCTTGAGGATGCGATTTAACTTGTCACGGGGCAGATACGCTTTCATTGCAGAGCTGTCTAAAACGATTCCCAAAAATTCTATGGATGTATGCGGACCTATAGTCTTCTCGTCTGAAAGTGGAATACCTAAATCACTAAAAGTGCTTTTTAACCGAGAAAGCGAGGGGCCGGGTTGAGAAGAAGGAGGGTCAATAACTAAAAAATCACCTGTAAAAGGATAGAAAAAGCAGTGAAAATAAGAGATAGTTGATATATAAAGAGACTAAGAGTTGATGAAAAGCTAATTGTGGATTGGTTGTAAGTCAGGTGAATATGGACATATAAAATTTTTTTTACAGAAGGAAGCAGAAGAAAAGGCAGATCCAAAATGACATGTCTAATATACATGATAAACATGTGTTTAGTTGTTTGGTTTACAGCTGATTTTATCAGTGAAAACAGGTGAGTATAATTTCATAGAGACTACTGAATTTACAGTGAACACTGACAGATCTTCACTCTTTATTAGTGTTGTGATTGTCAAATGAGGTGTGTTGAAGTGCATGAAGCAACCCACCAGCTGTGTCAGGAGACGTGTTGTATTACAGTCATTAAACAGCGACATCTAGTGGACTGTAGAAGTCATAGGAGGCAGACGTGGATGAAGAACACATCGTTGTATTATGTTTAATGTGACGTGTGAACACAAAATGAGGAGCAGACCATTACTCTTCAATAATCAGCACTTTGATTAACTGTCTAATGAACCATGTGTTGTAGGAGATGTGTTAGAGCATGAAATTCATTGTAACAAATGGTAAAAATAAACATGTAAAAGCAGAATTGAAATTTCATTTGTGTGGAAGGTTATCTTAAAATATGTAGAGATCATTTGGAGAAGCGCTTGTGCAACTGGCTGTGTGTGTGTTGTAGGTTCCTCACCTGGAGTTTCAGTTCTGGCACAGGGTGCCACTATGTTGGTACACAATGTCTTTATCTTTTAGTAATCAGTCTCATAAAATTACTTACATCTAAAAATATTGTGAATTTAATTGACATTAAATTTACAATAATCACTAGATGAATTAATTAAGTTTATTATGACAACTATAATTTTACTTGTAGTTAATAATAACAACTTAAGTTCTGAAGGTTAATAGTTCAGCAAGAGTACATTGGCTTCAGTCAATATCTGAATGACACCACAGACACAGAAGTCAATAAAAACGGCGTTTATTGACAAATATCAATGGCAAGCAAAGCAGTCATCAACAATACAATCTGATTGTATTGAATCATTGAATCGATCAATCATTCATCATTGAATCAATTGAATCATAGACCTAGGTATTGCATATGTGTGTGTGTGTGTGTGTGTGTGTGTAGGTGTGTGTGTGTGTGTGCGTGTGTGCCTGCGCCCACGAAGGTGAGGGGCGTGGTCGCGTATGTATGTGTGAATACGTCTTTGAAATGGTAAGTGTGTGTATTGTGCGTGTCTGCGTCTGCGAACATTCTCCTAACTTTAACTAAACACAAACTCTGCCCAGATGAAACAGTCTTACTTTGAGACGAGAGCACTTCGGAGAGAGAGCGCGGCCGAATGTTGCTCGCGGCGCCGAACGAAGTTTTCTGGCGTGTTGGTGAGAGTCCAGCGGTGCAGGGAGTCTGATGAGCGAAGCCTTCCGACGTCCAGGCGGGAACCTCACAAAGGGCAGCTGCCAGATCGCACGTTGCACGAGTCAAAATCTGAACTGGAAACTTGGGGTATTCCTCCCGGGGAATCTTGACGATTTCAGGAACGGAGAGAAATCTTGGAGGTCCAGCCGTCCACGAATCTCTAACATCAACCGCCGACTTGCAGTTGAGAACTTGGCTAGCTTAAAAGAATAAAACGTGTTTGAGCTGGAGAAGTTAGTCTCATCGCACGGGCCCGTGTGCCAGACAAAGACTTTTGTTCTCCTGAAATTGATCTGCAGATGTTTTTCTCTCTTTGTGATCTCACCTTGATGGCGAGTTCTGAGAGCGTGGAACAATGGAGTGCACTCTCTTTTAAATGTCACTCCTTCCAGGAAGTGGGAGGTCTGTGGGTTTAGGACCCTCCCCTTATGCTGTTGCAGTTGAGCGCCCCCTATATGTGTGGCATGGTACCTACATTCCCCCCTTGGTCTGAAGGTGGAGTGGAGTGGCGCCTTCAGAGCATAGTCCATTCATGATCCACAGTGGGCGTCAAGTGGTGCAGAAGTCCATGGTAAGTTCCCTGAAAGTTGAATAGACACTGGCAGCATTGGCAGTTCATAACAGACTGTACATCTGGGCAGTTCATACCGGACTGTAAACACCTGGGCAGGTTTTCTTAATACAGTAACTAGGTAACAAATCAAAAACTAAGTAACAACACCAACATTCCCTCTGGGAAGGCAAACATTTCTACTACTAGTAACTAAACAAGATAGAGGAAAGTTAGAGAAAGGTGAGAACCTTTATTGTTGAGCAGACCCAACAATGGCCCTCGAAGGGGTGAGAGGAAGGATTTCGAGGGGGCGGAGGCTCTCTGGAATGTTAGTGAGTGAGTCAATTCTGAGTGCAGAGCCTGTGTGTATCTGAGCAATCTCAGACAGACATGGGCTGTGATGACCCAACCAATTAGGAGCAGTCCAAGAGCAACAGTTTTTATTATGCTCCATGGACCAGATGACTTCTTGACTCTTGATTCAAGTAAGGTGGTTTGAATTCTAGATTGGTCCAAGCTAAACTGGACCATTTTAGTCCCTTCCAGCAGAAGTTGGTGCTGCAGGGTGTCATCAAGTTTCAGACTGTGGCCTCTAAAAGCATCAATTAACTCAAATTCTGTCTCATACCGTTCTGAGCTAAGGTGGTATAAGACAATATCATCCAGGGTGACTGTAGCACCTGGAGGAACTTTGACAAAAACAGTCTGGTTAGTTAGCCTTAGCATGATGGTTGTGTCATGACGGTCATATGACACAGTGATTTCCTGTTCGGGTATACTAATTAACCATTTATCACCTGCTCTTTCTACTTTAGTCTCTGTAACATCCTCCCTAATGGACAACTTGGCTCTACACTTCTCGTCTGTGGCTCCGGTTCGCAAGCCGCACAGACGATCAGCTGCATCCCTGATGAATGGTTTATTTGGGCAAACCCAATGGATATCTTTTGTAGCCGTACACACACCTAACTTGGGAATGAGGTACAGTGTGGGATCATCCACCAAAGAAAACAGAGAAAGGATAACTATATCCATATATGCTCTATGTCTATAACATACAAATTGAGAGAGGGGTTAGTCGCATGCTTAGGGCTTGAAGTACATGCAACCTATTGGGGCAGACTACCTGTTGGCATTAGTCAGGACTCACCCCCCACCTGTTACGGTGTTATTTCTTAATCTGGTTTGAGGGAAACCATTTGTAGGCAAGACTTTGATATTGGTTAGGGGAACGTTTGACTATCTCCCGTGCTTGTCGGCACGTGACTATGTTAACCGTGCACACCTCTGGTGTTGGAAGCCAACCTTCAGAAAATTCCCAGGATACACCACCCAATGCCCCTGCCTTAGCAAGGCGATCAGCTTCGTCGTTGCCATTCTTTTCAGGACCTGGTGTATTGGAATGACCCTTTACCTTTTTCCAGTAAATTCTCAGCACATGGTCAATGACAAGCTTGTCACAGGCCAGGAAGAGTTTTCCATGTTTGACTTCCTTTCCCCTGGCATTTTTCATACCATTTTGTTTCCACAAAGGGAAATGGGAGACAAAACTGTACCGAGCATAGTTGGAGTCTGAGCAGATCACCAACGCCATAATTTTAGCCTCTACAGCTTGCTGCAGGACTATGAGTATCGCTGCAACCTCAGCATACTGGCTTGTTTTTGACCCTAACTTGTACTGCTGGGGTGCACAAAGGGAGTTATGTTCCCACACGATGCCAACCCCGGCTAGAACCTGAGTTTCATGAGTGAAGGAACAACCAGCCACATAGACCTTGGGAAGGTGGCAGCAGACATTCTCATCATAGAATTGATAATTGGAGGGTAATGACGGAGTCGTAACAGATGAAGGCTCAGAGGGAATATCTTCACCATTGCAGTGTTGGCACTCAGCCAACCCATGGCTTAAGGCCATCCTTTGGTTTTGGGCATACCGCACCTCAATCTCATAGCCTTGCAGAGCCATCATCCACGCTGCAATACGACTGTTTGAAACTCTACCTTCTCTAAGCCATTGGCTGTTCAGGAAGGTCACAGGTTGATGTGACGTTTCAATAATTACCTTTTGGCCCCCGATATAACTGCGGAAGTGTTCTACAGCCCACACGGTGGCAAGCAATGCCTTTTCACAATCCGAGAACTTTAGTTCGACATCACTGAGTGACCTGCTCGCATATGCAACCACATGTTTGTCTTGGTCATACTTCTGAGCCAGAGCTAAACTGAGACAATTCTGTGAGAAACCAGCTTCAAAGTAGAATTCCTTATCCTTGTCAGTATAAGCAAGACAGAGAGCTGAGCCAAGGCATTGTTTCAGCTCTTGGAATGCAACTTCTTGAGGGGGACCCCATGAAAAGCCTTCATCCTTACGGAGTAGCTGTGTTAAGGGTCTACAGATGTCAGCATAGTCCTCAATGAACTGCCTTGAATAGTTACAGATACCAAGGAAACTGCGCAGCTCCGAGACGTTAGTCGGAGCTTTGATGTCTTGAACTGCTCTGACTCACTGCCAGACTGTGGTTGGATGCCATCAGCCCCCACCAAGAGTCCAACATACTCAACTTTTGTGCAGCACCATTGTCCTTTTGTCAAGCAAAGTTTGTCGCCTGCTTTGGAGAGCTGATTTAACACGTGGCGTATTTCAGCTAGGTGCTCTTCCCAAGTTTGACTTCGCATGAGCACGTCATCGACATAAATCAGGTTGCCCCGAGCAGCTGCATCGCTCATGGCTTTATGAAGAAAGATATTGAACTCTGCAGGAGAATTCGAATATCCAAATGGGCAATGGTTCGAGGTAAATTGTCGATTGCCAAATGAGAAAGCAAGTTTGTATTGGTTGGCTGGATCCACTTTCATGGTCCAGGAGCCATTGGACACATTGACAGTTGAAAAGAATTTTGCCTCCTTAACTTTAGCAAGCTCTTGTTCCAGGTGGATCATAGGCCAGCGGGAAAGCGGGACTTGCTTGTTAAGCTGTCGGTAGTCAATAGTAAGGCACCATTTACCAGATGGCTTTAACACTGGCCACAGGGGAGAGTTGTAAGTGGAATTACACTCTCGAATAATCTTCTTCTGCAGCAGTGAGACCAGGATTTCTTGGATGGAGTCATATGCTGCAAATGGAATTTTGTACTGCCGCACAAACGTTGGTGGCACCCTGGGGTCAGTGGGAATGCAAACCGTGTGTAACTCGGTGATGCCACAGTCATAAGCATCCCTGGAAAAGATGTGTTGAAAGTCATGGAATAGACATCAGAGCTGCTCTCGTTGAGCCTCCGTTGTGAGCGCATCAGCTTTGGCAAGCTGTTGCTGTATCTCATCCTCCCATCCAATGTAGGTTTCCTGTGGGGTTACGGCACTCGTACCACCACTAGGGAGTGTACCCTGGTCATTGACTGAGACAGCATAGACAACCATTTCATCCCTCCTACTGAGGTCGACCCGACGGACTTTGTCCTGTGACATAGTCTCCTGTGAAACCAGAGAGATCATTTTGGCAGGGAGGGTGAATGACACGCCCCCTTGGCCTTCGAGCTCAGGTAGGTTCTTTGGCAGTTCACCAATCACCGGGATGGAGAGTTCAAAGTCATAGAAGGTGCTGTCAATCAGGTAGCCCAAGACGGTGTGGGCTGTCACTTGGATGGTGTAATTTGTCAGGTTTTGGACCAAAAGGTAAGCAGAACGGTGGGTCAGTTCAAGCAACGGTGTACTGCAAACAGTCAGGTTGAGTTCAAGGAAACCAGGAGCAGGTTGGAAAAAGGCTAATGGGCAATCAAGCTTTTGTCCTTTAGGACAACAAGGCGAATGGGAATGCCAGCAGACCTTGCTGGGACTACTATGTGAAGCTCATTTGCAACCTGGCATGCCTGTGGGATGGTTGGCCCTGAGCACATTTGTTCGGGTTCGGCCATCAGCGTCTTGCTTCCAGCGTGTGCCTGGGACCAAAGTACTCCGTTAATGATGTCTAGTTACACCCCAAGTCGGACCAAGATATCGGCTCCTACCAAGACAGAATGGGACAGATCAGGGACTACACTCATGTAGTGTAATAACTGCTCCTTCCCTGTGCAGAGGGAGAGAGCACAGATTCCCGTGCTCTTGATAGAGCTTTGTGGAAGCCCAGGAGTGGGTACTCTGGAGCCTTTTTGCACAAACGGTGGGGAAATCTTGACGCTAAGTGTGTCAAAGAGGGTTTGACTCACTGCTGATTTTTCAGACCACCATGCAATGATAACATCTGGAGCAGTCACACTGTTTGTTAAGATGCCTCCTACGATTAGGAGGCTATAAAAAGTGAACTGGGACTCTTCCAGCATGCAAAGGAAGGATTCATTTTCTTTGAGGTGGCCTTCTGACCACCAATTGCCCGACATATCAGGAAGGTCCTGATTGGGACTTACATTGCCCATTTGTGGTGGGTCTTCCAGGTACAGGTCAAGAGTGGCTGGATTGCTACTGGGCTCTTCTCCAGAGGTCATGGCATCACATGCACTCAGGGAATTGGGTTTTTCACACACTGGTCTGGGAGTGGTGACCTGGGCCCATAACTGTCCGCGGTGGCAGTCAATTAGTGGGGCTAGCCTGTCGAGCATGTCCTGGCCAATGAGCAGCTTTTCTGTGTAAAACTTGGACACATACATAGGGTGGACAATCTTCATTTCGTGGAAGGTAAATTCCAACCAGGCTCTCTGAGTGATTGGTGCTTGATCTTGGGTGTAACTAGTAATATTGAGGTTGCAGCTCTCAAGTTTAAGGCACTTACCCACAGAAGACATAGCCTGACTGACTCTGGAGAAGGTGTCGGGACATATGAGACTAATCTCTGACCCAGTATCGAGCAATGCATTGATCTTGACATGATCTTCAATGGCAACATCTGTATAGAGGCGCCGAGCGTTACCTTTCTGAATGAGGTCGCCTAGGAATTGCAAGAGAGGAGCTTGGGGGACTGGAAGGGCAGGCATGGATTGGGCAGGGTTAGATGCAGCAGGGTTTTCCCCAGCAGGTTCCTTTCCCCAACCCACGAGATAAACTTTGGGTGATGGGGAAGGGCCCCGGCCTAGTCATGCAGCCGGTGGCACTTTGTCGTCCTCGCCTGAGCGCTTGTCAAAGTCTTTCCCAGAGCCTTTGGGGGAAGGACTTGCATTCTTGGACAGTTTGGCCATAGCTTTCTTAAGCAGCTGCACCTCTGCCCTCAATTCCACGTTGGCTTGAGCCATCATGTTCTTTCCCCTTTTTTCTTCAGGGTGTTCTCGACGATACACCCCGTTGAGGTTTCCTCTACCCTTTTTGAAGGAGCGCTTCTGTTCACGGCAGTGAAAGTAGTCACCACTCTCTTTCAGATGGTTTTGAGGTTGGTAGTGGTTGCCCCCCTTGGACTGGTTATTTCCAAAGCCTCTTGCTCCATTGTTACATTTGGATGGGTGTCCCCAGGCTGCGCCGCCATAGGCATGGCTCGCCACAGGAATCTTAGAGCCTTCTAGCTCTAGGGGTGCCTCTTGGCTGTCATTGAGTGCAAGTACTCTGGAATTATCTCCTTTCTTGTCTCCAGGGGAGACTACAGTTTCCCAAGCCACTTGTGCCATCCTTCAGATATCACGCATGGTGCAATTACCTTGCCAGGTATACAGGGTGACATGCGTTCGGACACATGGGTGGAGGTTGTGCAAGAACAGGGACTTGAATGCCCGGTCTTCTTCCAGTCCAGGTCCATTTCTTCCTTGGAAATAAGCATGTCTCAGGCGATTGTAGAAATCACGAGGATGTTCATTTCGGCCATGCTTGATTTGAATGGCCAAGATGGTGACTGACGTCTCATCAGCAAAGGGTGAATACTCCTCTATGAGGGCATCACAGAGCCTGTCAAAATTAACATGTACGTGAGCAGGTTGCGTTTAAATGAACACATGAACAGGCCGGGAAGTAGTTTTCCAAATAAGCTTGACTCGCTCTCGGTGGGAGGCGTGAGGTAGGTCCAGGAGGCAATGTCGGACTTCACGGACATAATCTTCCACATTGTGGTTATGCTTTCCGGGTTCAAAGCGTAAGCGTAGTGTAATAAATGTATTAATTTTAGTTTGAAAAGACGCGGCATATTCAGCCTGCTGAGGGGGATGTGATCAAAACCTGAAGTGGATTAAAAGCACGTTCTTCTCTCTACTCTAAGGGTTTTGTTAATCACTCCACTCCGTATCCACTCTGGGTTTTCCATTCCCGCTCACGGAAAATTCCCGCTCACGGAAAAACCGCTCCACTCCATTTTATGTTTATTTTTTTTATATCATGAACGCCTGAACGCAACATTTATAATGCTATATAATTTTTTTCTTTTTTTCTCTGCTAAGGCATACAAATACAATAATATGTTTGCAGATATATTTACGAAACAAACTAGGTTAACGTACTTGCTAATTTGAAAAACAATGCTACAGTCATTCTCCATTAAAACTGCGATACTAAGTTCAACCACTAGGTGCCCATCCAATCTAAAATCTGCTGTTAAAATTAAGTGGTTAATATTTGGTTTGAAACTTTAGTTTTTTCCAATTTTGTTGTGATACTTTAAATGCACATTACAAAGTGTGATTATTTTATTGGCTTGTGTCACTACAGATTAATTCAATTTCACAAAATCTTTATCAAATTGTCTTATGTTTTTATCCTTTGCATTTTTTTCAGGTCCTTACTGAAGGGTGTGTTCCTGCCAAGGTGCTTTACTCACAATAGGTAAGATCTGCAACATCTACTAATGTAAATACTGTTTCTTGCATGACCATTTCATTTTTTTAGTTCCGAGTAGCTTGTTTCTGTTTGTATCCTGTTTACTTTTAATTATCAGTAGCAATTGATAATTTAGTTTTTAACAGATTATATAAATGTTTTAAATTATTATTTTAAGTCATATGCTATGTTATTTGTAAAACATTTCTAAAAGAATTTTTTTTGCAAGTCAAGGTTTTTTAATTAATTTTTGTGGTGTGTGTGCTTGTTATAGATATTGAATGTGGCAGTGTAAAGGTTGCAGTTTCATAAATCCCATGAAACCATCTCCTGTATGTTCAAAGATTGTACATTCACGACAAATATTTATGGGACATTTAAATCGCATAAAAATAGAAAGCACCTAGCTTATTCCTACAGTGATTTTAAACCTGGAATAGTTACAGTAAGAGACAGTCCTGAAATTTCAAGCCTTCCAGATTTCGAAGAAGTGCTCTCTACTTTTCAGACAGAAGAAAGAGATGAAAAGGCAATAGAGGAGAGATTAGCAGCAGTGCTGCTTAAGCTTGAAAATGTACTCCAT
>JAVGVS010002473.1:0-10000 GCA_032718565.1 Distichodus sexfasciatus
CACACACACACACACACAGTCTTGTATTACTATCTTTTTGAGATCTTTGTGTCTTTCCATAGACTCCCATAATGACTAGATGTATATAATTTTACACCTACACCTAATCCTAACACTAACCTTAACCTCAGTAACCAAAAGCACATCTTTTACCTCTTTTAGTTTCTCAAATAAAACAAGCACATTTTCTATAAAGTCATTTCTCCTCATGGGGACCTCTCAAATGTCCCCACAAAACCCAAAAAAACAGATAAAAGTTAATTTAAGAGACAAAAAGGTCCCCACAATGCGATAAATACATGAACACACACACACACACACACACACGCTGAACGGAGCAGGACGGAGAACAGAATGACTGATTCTCTCGTCAGTGTTTTCCTCCAGCTTCCCAACATTCATCTGCTAAACACTGCAGTCGTGCTCATCAACCTCACGCCGAGCACCTTCCTCCTCCTCCTCCTCCTCCTCCTGTATGAGGTGATATAGCTGCTAGCGACTACATGCAGTCACGTGACCCCGACACCGCCTCAGCAGAACCTCGCTCCCGCACCACCATGCTCAAACGCACTCACAAGTGTAAGTGATGGTGCTCTTTTGGCAAAGTAAATGAGTTGTTATTTGTGTGTAGTGTGATGAGTTCATGTGCTGGTTATTACACAGTAAAGTGAGATATTAATCAGCGTAAGACAGTGAAAGTTGGAACCTGCTCCTGTTTACACTTTACAAAACTATTTACCTGGTTATCAGCCTAACCTCGTTAGGAGAATGCTGTCCCAGAGCAGCTCGCCTGTGTGTGTGTGTGTGTGTGTGTGCATATGTGTGGGTAAAATGCAGGCCGGGGTAAACACTGCCCCCCCCTTCACACCCCCACCCCCACGCCGTGCTGAACGCTGCTGCTGCTGAACGCTCCTCTCTCTGAGTTAGCGACTTGGCTGCATGGGTCTGACACGTAATTACTGAAGCGCTCTTAATCACGACAGAGCAGATTAACGATGGGGACGCCAGCGAGGTCAGTGCTTCACAACCAAAACGCCCGCTACGTCGCTCTTCCTTACACTTCTCCACCAATCACAACGCAGCAGCTGCAGGACCAGGAAGGCACAGTGCACTTTCTCACTGAAAACCAGTAAATGTGACTGAACTCACCAGATTATTCATGTACTCGAGAGCCACTGACTGGTCTACATGAAAGATAACTCCACAGTGTCTTTACCCAGTTTGAGAGATAAAAAGGCATTTTCCAGTCTGCTTTGGCCTCACGCGGCGGAGTAACTCTCGCTCCAGTACGTCAGACAGACGCTTTGTGAATGAGGTGTAAAAATCTCCGGCAGCCGCCTCTCCAGCGTTCAGGGTGAAAAACCCGGCACTCTTACCGTCGTCTCTCTTCCTCTTCTCTCCATTGGAGCGAGGGATTCCCAGAATGCCGTTGATGGAGTAGGATCCCACGGGGTCGCTGGAGCCGCCGGACGCCACCGAGGGAGACGCTGAGCGCACTGCCGAGTAAACACACGGGGACTTAACACTGACTTAACAAGGACACTGTAGGGAGCTGTGTGTGAATGTAAAGACGGAGAGCAGTTCCTCCTGCTAACCTTTAAACTTTACTAGACAGATCTGGACATCACCATCATGCACACTGATGTAAGTTACTCCTGATTATCACTTTAAAAAACTAAAGTGAACAAAATCACAGAGACAAAATCATTTCTCATTTCTTCTTTTCTGCAGTTTCGTTAGTAATGTCCTCTAAAAATGGTCACTCTTTACAATATTGTCTGCTTTGTCCTTTTATATAACGGCTATTTTTTCAGCACAGTGCAACAATAAATGATATAACTATTCTAAATTGTTCTGAACTCATCACTAAGTTAAAAAATGATTTTATCCAAAAGCGGCAAAAGCAGATGATGAGAACTGCATTATTTAATCAGCACTGCTAGACATTAGTCACAAGAACACTGCACAACACAATAATCATCACATCATTAGCAACTGTAATATTAGACAGATATTTCATCTCTTTAAAAGAGTGTGATATTCTATTAAAAGAAATATTTATCAAATATTTATTGTTTTCATTAGCATCAGAATTCACCAAGTTACAGAGCTGATTATCACTCTAACACTGACTTCAAAAATATACAAAGTTACTCTGGACAAGAGCATCTGCTAAATGCTGTAAATGTAAATAAATACATATCAATAATTATAGTTTTGACAAATTCATAATCAATTTGTTGTTAAATAATTTGGCTCATGAAATACAGCAATTTCTTTGACTTATTTTCCAATTCAACTTTTTTTATACACACAACAGTTAGTAGTTAAGTTGTTAGTCACTGTTCACATATATTTAAATTATATTTGTTTTAATACAGGAGGATTAACATGGATCATTTCAACTTTTTAATACACTGTTAATGCTGATGTTGTAAAAGTGCAAAATGTTCACTATATTGATGCTCATGAATGTATGAATAATAATGTGCATATTATATTAATATTTGGTTGAATGTTGATGGTGATGGTGTAGATTAAAAGGTGTTGTGAGTGTGTTTGGAGCAGAGGGAGAGTCTCACCTATAGTGTGTCCTGCAGTGGACAGGGAGCTTCCGTCAGGTGAAGGGTGATACTGCTGCTGGACTTTAGTACGAATAATCCTGCCGGGTGAAGACACAACTCTTACACACACACACACACAACCGGCTGCTGCTGCTGTGTGTGTGTGTGGAGGAGCGGCAGCAGCAGCAGCAGCAGCAGGAGCTCCAGTCTGCTCATCGGAGCTGCGTTTAACTCCAGGTCGAACTGGAGCTGCTGCAGCTTTTCAAATGAAACACTGAGAAGAGCTCTGACTGCACTTTTGCTCCCGGTGATCTTGCAAACAAAGCATGAAATCACATCAATTCACCTCAATAATCGACTTCACCATTCTCACCTGCCCCTGCACTAATCATCGTTCTATCTCTCTGGAAGGAAAACACTGGAGCTGCTGTGGATGAGTTTTATTGATCCAAACTCAAGAATAAAAACTTCTGGATTAGCCACATGGGCAATCAGATGCAAATAGAAGGCTATAAATTACATGTGACAGGAAAGCAATAGTTCCTCACGGCCTCTGCAGCACTTTGCACAAGCATCTGATTCCTTTAATCCAGGAGACATTTTGGCAAAAGGGGAGCTGTCACGGTCATTTAAAAACAGACTTCCTTCATCGTCAGTGGCCTTGTTCTGCTTTAGCTCCAAAATATTCCTTATAGCCACATATTTGATGTTCTTGAAAGAATAAAAGACACAGGTATTAATACTGCACTTTAGTATTAAAGTGCGCTTGGTCCTCTCTCGGCGTGTGTGAGAGTGTTTTCGACCGTGGCTGGTGTTGGACTGCATCAATCCTGCAGCTTTATTTGGGATCTATGTTCATGTTATTGAATAAGTAATTTGGGAGAATGATTTAATGGCTCAGTCAAAGCTGAAAATCCCCTGAAGAAATATTAAAATTGCCTTACGCCTGAATCAATAATATTGAGTGCTTTTGAGGGTTGTGTGTGTTTTTGGAATGTCTTGTGGTCAGTGCTGAGAGCTGAGGATCCGATACTTTAGTGCAGCGCTGTGTCAGTGAGAGTTAATAATGTAAAGCACAGAAAAGTGCTTAAAGTTAAAAACATTCTCTCACTGGAGACAACAACAAGCTCAGCTACTCCCTCACACAGCATTATTCACACTTTATATATATTTAGCAGAAACCTAAGTCTGCAGATAACACTGTATGTTACATTTATATGGAGCAAGTGTGTTAAAATAGTTAATGGTTTCAAACCATATCAGCTGATATTAAGCATATTTAAATATCATACATCAAAGGCTTTCAATCTGACATGTAAATGAGTAATTTTCCTTATATTGTTAATGTTTATTCTTTTCTTATAAATATATTTTCACTACATAATCCATTTGGAGTCATTTATGAGGAAAATGGCTCCTAAATGATTTAATTGGCATTCTGCCCTGCCCCCTGCTCTCTCTCTCCACGCATGAATGAAAAACACAGTTTTTATTAAAAATATAGACACACAAATGAAATGAATTTTGTGTTTCGTTTGGATTAAAAAGCTCGCTCAGCTTTCTGATGAAAAATGCTAATCACAGATCGTTTACAGTGGCAGAGTCACGTTTTCTTTCATATTTTAATTTGACTCAAATACTTGAGTCTCTCATTTCCAAATAACCAGCCTGTATAAAATTTAAATGTATAGAAGTTTAAAGAGGCCCTTTTAATTATACTAATGTAGCCTGCATTTCCAATTTCTCATACATTTGTGTCAAAAGCTGTTCAAATGGGTCTTTTTAGGCAACCACGAGCCATGAAATGAATTTTTTCCAGGCCTTTTTTCCCTCTCTTTTCTTGTCTGAGACGTCTATTCTTCTGCCCTGGCTCATTAAAATGTAATGCTCAGACTGCTTTTCTGGAAGAGTGCATCTTAACTAAAGTTCAGCATTGGCTTCTCGCTCAGCTTCTCCTCACCTTATTTATATCTTTTAGCGCTTGTGTGGCATAAAGTTGTGCTTGTTATCAATAAACACCATTTCATTTACACTTCGGAATGTGGCATTAAGAGCTTTGTTCCCAGAATCCACCTCATTGTTTACTTATTTTAATGAATTTAAACATATTTAATTGTAGGAAAACTTCCAAATATTTTGCACTTTCTGATCCAGCGGTTAATAGTTTCCGCGTCATTATTTATTTTCGTGGTTTTATTTATATACAGTATTACATTTCTCCATGGGGCAGTAAGCCTCTAGGTAAAGTGAGTTTCTGTGTTCGTATATGAGTCTGTGTCGGTGTAACAGAGGGAATGTGAGCAGGTTTTAATGGACAGATCGACTCCCATCAGGGTGTTTTGCGCGCTGTGTGCGTGTGTGGCGGGAATCTGCTCCGTTTATCGATCTGCGTTCAGACAGACAGATGAGGAGTCCGCGGCTCGCAGGATGAGCTCCAGCGCCGGGGTCCGGGGGGTTTTGGGGGAATCGGTGGGGTCGGGGTTGAGAGATAGAGCTGGGGATTGAATTGCACTCTCAGGACCACCATCGACGCTCAGCATTTAGGAGTAAAGGAGCGTCGAGAGCGCTGCACACGTTATATATACGCCGGACACTGGGAATAAATACATTTAGTCTTGTGTTCTTATTATTGTGTTATTTTCATTCTTTCTGGAAACATGTAGTTTACTACAAACACCTGCTGTTGCTACAATGAATTAATTACATTTGAAGTATGAACCTGAACTCTTTGTTTATGGTTCCCATAATATTTTTTTAAACTTCGTTTTTTTTTCTTTTAAAACATCGTTTCCAAATGCTGTTCTTTCTTCCGCGAATTTAGTGTTAATATTGAAATTCCACTCCCCTGATAACTCGGTAGCTGGTAAAGGCTTTATGAACCTCCCGTCTTACCTGTTTATGGAGGAGACACTTGGAACCGTGTCGTTATCACAAATTCCTTCTGCCAGCAGTCGGTCTCGGATCTCCCAGGCGAACATAGTGGGGTTCTGTCTCTTATAGTCCGCAATTTTATCCACTACTTTGGGCGTAGCGACCTTTGGCTTGGAGCCTCCGATCACTCCGGGCTTTATGCTGCCCGTCTCGTAATACCTGCGGGAACAGCAGCGAGTTGGACACACCGCAACCACACAGACTTCTACACACACACACACACACGCGTCGTCCTGTTTAATCGCCCTTAAACGCGCACAAATGAACGATATGGCGTTTTAAACTGGATCTCTTAGCGAAAATAATTTGCTTAGTAATATTACCAATTAAACTTATCGCCAAATTTATGCATAAATTTATATAGGTCGGAATAATGCAAAAAATTGGCCCATTTTGAAGAAGAATTATTAATAAGACCTTTACTCGTTATTGAAAGTGAACAGAAACAGATTTTGGTGTTTCTAATTTTATTTCACATTGTATCTGCTCATGTAGAAACATTGATTAATATCACACCAAACTAAACCGCTCAGGCATCACATATCCTCACTTTAGCCAACGAAATCGGAATTACACAGTTTAATACCAGCACCAGTGTGTGCAATATAATGGAAAAAAACGAATTTATCCCTAGAGCTGGAATAATCCAGCGTTTGTAATTGTAGAATATAATTTTTACAGTTAAATATTCGATGTGATTCTAAAATATTTTGGCATTTTTTTTAATTTAAAAAACGAACGATTATTTTCTCCGTTTGTTTATAGAAAGTGTAAAGCCTACATAAAACCAGCAATGCAACCTGCGTACACATGACACCGTTTAGCCCCCTCCTCCTTCTCCCTCTCTCACCTGCCCAGTATCTTGCTCACGCAGCCGTGGCTGACCCTCAATTGTCTGGAAATGTCGCACGGTCTGACCCCCTGATGCGCCAGCTCCACGATCCGCTGTCGCACCACGTCCGGTAGCGGTCTTCCGTTCACGAACACGCCGCCGAGCTGGTTCACACCGCCGTGCCCTGGGTGAGAAACAGCCCCGAGATCTCACTTTACACAATGCTCACAAACCTCACATTATACACCAATCGCTCCAGAACACACGGAGGTCCACAGTCAAAAATACCTTCTACTGCAATACGCGCCGCTAATCTCTTTACCCTTTTCCCTCCAAATCACTGAGATTTACAAACAGTGTGTTGCTGTAAGAATGTAAACACAACCATGAACCGCAGGCCTCCGTCACGAGCTGAGAAATAAGTCTGTGCGTAAAATACAATGATCAGTCTTTTTAAATGATCTGTGAAAGCTCCATATATAGCGGAGGAAGTTGAAAGATAATTTGTAATTTGGTGTGAACGGGCAGATTTGTTTTTGTACACATTATAATACGATGCGATGCGATTGAGTGTCACGCACAGTTTACACAACGACACAAACGCGAAAATTAGTCTAATAGTGAATTTATTTTTGCTGCTCTCAACTTTAGTACATTAATGCTGGCAATGTGACAAAACCATAAAGAATGTCTGTTGTCCTAATATTTCCGTCAGCTCATTAAAAAAATGTTCTTTGTTATTGTGAATTGTATACGTTATTACGTTATTATTCATAATAATAATAATAATTAAAAAACCATTTTCCATTCATTTATTTAATGATGCTAATTGCAGACACATTCTTCTATCTGGCTACAGTAATTATACTTTTATTCCTCGTAGGTCTGCCGTTATATTACACGCTTATTGGCTTTTCTCGTAATTATCTGTAATGAGAAATAATTAAAAGTTTTGATTACTCGTGCTGCAAATCACTAAAATAATTTGTAAAAAAAAACCCAGAAAATAATTTGACCGAATAAAACAGATTCCTCCGTGAAACATTTCGATTATTATTAGCTTATGACTATAATCTTCAGTTTAAAAAAGAATAAAATAACTAACATTATTGGCGATTTTATAGATTTCTTATAGCGATACGTTTTATTTCTGTATAATTATGTAAATGCTATATTTTGGATACGTAGCTATTATGGTAATTTTCGCTATTTTGCCCGTATTTGAATACTACGCTAAATACAGTAATTTTATTTTTGTAGGTGAACAGATATGAATTGGTTTGTTTTAGATGATCATTTTTTAAAAACAGTGAATTAAATTAACTCACTGTGTAATGTACCCCGTTGAAGAAGATTATTATTAAAGATGGTCAAATGGACTCATACAACTTACGATGCATGGCTGTGAATGGATCTGCTTTGCAGTGAATATCCATTGGATAGCAAAGGAAAGACAGATAATCAACTGTAGTCGCCGTCTCGCTGTCCTTATGCAGAATTTAAAAATGAGAAAAAAATTAAAGTGCGTTAGAGAAAAACAAGCTGCGGCTTCCTGCAGTTCCAACTGATGACAGGGTAACTTCAGAAAGTTCTCTCTCCAAACTGTCCGCTCAGCGAAAAAGAGATGGACGGAGATTTGGTCAGGTGTCGGACATGACCGCTGCTGCTTTTGTAGATTTCAGATGCAAACCAGTTCGATGTTTTGCAGGGCAGACACACGGATCTAGACGTCTCGGCCGCGAGAACCAGCGCAGTTCCGACAGCGTCGTCCCATCGAGGCTGCGCTCAGTCCTGAACCCCCGAGGACGCGCTGCAGGTCCGGCTGGGACTCGCTCGGTGCGGGAGCAGAAGCGGGAGCTCACGGTGTGTCCCCTTGCTCACCTTTCCCTACGTAATAACCACACGCTTTTTGGTCAAATCCCGCTGTACGGGAGTGAAGAGGCGGGCGGGAAGGTGGGTTTGTAAAAGCTGCAGCCCCCCTCTCTCCTGCGCTGCTCCCTCTTTGCTTATATGGATGACTTCTCAGACAAAGGCAGTAGATTCCAACACTTTGTGATTCGCCAACGTAAAAACGAGCGACTGGAATTAGGAGGCCCCCGCGCCTGTCACTCCAAAGGGGGAGGGAGATGCGCACAGAACTCGGTTATGAATAGAGTTTGTTAGAAATTTAGGTGGGAAAAAATGATATTAATTTTCCAAGGGATTATTTGAGAATTTGTGTGGGTGTGTAATTGATTTCTTCTGGATTAGAATAGCGAGTATGATTATTGCGTGTGAATTTTAATGCAGTAATTTGATATAGTTGGAGACTACTGAAGAAGCAACGCTTTAATTTAATTAATTGGTTAATACTCTTCAGACATTTGACTTTTCTTTATTAAATTTGCGAGGTGCCTATGACATGATCCTTAGGTAAATACAAAATGTAGACGTGTCAGAATGAATATTAACACATGCTTAATAAATTGCTAGTGCGTTTCCTTTGCAGTCACTTTCCCGTGCATTCTCGTGTTTACTCCCGCCTTGTTTTTGTTTGTCTCCGGTGGCTGCACAAGGCTCGGCTCGGTTTCGGCGGCGTGCGCGGGCCCACAGATGGCGCTCTGCAGGTTTAGTGCTGTTTAGGAAAAATAAAAAACTAAATTCCAATATCGACAATATCCGTTATTGATTAGAGTCGATTGGGTACGAACGAATCAGAAATGTTCATTTTCATGAATGATTGTAATTGTCATCACTAGTGACTCCATTAACAATGAGATATATTAGATCGTACTTGTCAAATATTATATTTTCTCTAGCACCTGCACCAATAAAATGTCGGGATATGTTGGGGTTTTTTTCTCTTTTGTTAATTAATAGAAATCAGCAATTAGGCCATTAGCATTCATTGTAATTATTATTGTATTTAAAGGTAAAAAGCGATTCGTTTATCTGTTGTTCGTCTTGGTTAGAAAAAAAAACGTACTTCTGTCATATAATGCAAAATAATTTAGTGTGTCTCCAAAATGACAAAAAGAAAAAGGCAGTCCGATAAAGCAGACATACGTGTGTGGTTGAGGTGTTTTGGGGATACCGCTCGGGGCTAGAGGCCAGGTCGGCGAGGCTGCCTCCTAGTTAGGTTTGGGGATGATTTTTCTTTTTTGGAGGAGCTTCTGGTACAATATGTAGCACGATGGGCTGCAATTTCACCCTCCGCTGCACACTTACCCCAAAGCTACATTTTTCTTCTCTGAGACCCTCCTCCCCTCCCCAGTCTCCATCCACTTGCCCTTGCGCTCTCTGCGCTTTGCCTCATTCTCAGCTAGAATTAAGTGTGGCTGTTTTTTTGAGGAAGAAATTCGAGACCGATTGTAAACAGATACAGTGAATAAACGCTCTGTTTACTCCAATCGTTTACACCGAGAGGCGTGTGTACCTCGAGTTGGGTCATTTAACCCCTGCTTTTGTCGCGCAGGCTTCTCTGTTCAGCAATTACCGGAGCTCTTGTCCCTTTTAAACCCTTTAAATTAGCATAATGTCTGTGAATAATCCCCGTAACCGATGAATATTTGCTGCTGTTGGTCTATTGTTTTGTTATCTACAATCTATCTATCTATCTATCTATCTATCTATCTTGCCAGGTTTGAACCAAAAGTTATTTTCCTCTATAATTGCAAATTTTGTAAAATTACTG
>JAVGVS010002474.1:0-11495 GCA_032718565.1 Distichodus sexfasciatus
TATATATATATTCAATGATGGTGGTAGTGGCAACTAACTGCTCACCAAATTCTTGCTCTTCTGCTCAATGGCAGTGCCAACACTCCTCAATTTCGCAGGGTCTGCATTCTGGTGTAGTCGCCCTAGGCGGTGCTGGATCTCAAAGTCAAACTCCTGTAATGCCTCCAGCCAATGGGCGAGCTGCCCCTCCAAATTTCTGAACCTTAACAACCAGGTGAGGGAGGTGTGGTCAGTCCAGAGACAGAACTTTTGCCCACACAGGTACGGGTGGAATTGGCGAAGGCTCTGAACTACTGCAAGTAACTTCCTATGTGTTACACAGTAATTCCACTCTGGTAAGTATGCTACTACTCGCTCCCCCTGATCAATGGCTTGTGACAAGATGGCTTCAATTCCCACATTACTAGCATCCGTATCCACAATGAATGGTCTGGCTGGATCAGGATACATCAGCACAGGAGAATAGAATAAACTATATAAATAGAATATTTAAAAAGACACTTTGAACTAGAAATGGAGTATTAAATATAAATAATAAACTAGAAGTACAAAGAGAAACAATTAGGATGCAGTATTCAACCTTCAATTATGATCATGGAATCGTTTTTTACACTGAATGTGCATACGATCTGTAAATGTTTGAATATGAAAAATGTTATACAGACAGTCTATTAAATAAATAAAACAGTATCTCTCTAAAAAGTCTGACTAACATTCAAGTTGGATCAAGTATGTGCAGATATTGTAACAGCAAGAGAGAAGTAGAGGCTGTGCAATACTTTAAATAATTTGCAGATACAGTTACTTAGAAGGTGACCAGTGATGTGTTCATTCAATGTTCAATAGTTGTTCAAATATGTAGCAGCAGTGCCAAAAATTGTGCAAATATTGTAGCAAATATTTGTAGCAGCATCAAGAGAGGAGGATTACTATCACAATTGCCTGGCATTAAATGTATGGCAGATCAGCAGCAGTTTGGGGTGTAATACTGTACAGTTTGTAAACATAAACATTATTCTTAAACATTTTTTTTCTCCTGAGACAGTTTCAGTGTAACATAGATTAGATTGTCTGTATAGCATCATGTGCATCAAAAAGACAGTGATGTGTAAAATGCAGAGGTGCAACAGAGTCAGTTCACAGTCTGGGCATGTGGGGGGTGTGGGGGCAGGCAGTGTGCTCAAGAGTCTGATGGCTTGTGGGAAAAAGCTATCTTGCAGTCTAGTCCTGATAATGTGATAGCGTAAAGAGTCCATATGAGGGATGTGAGGGGTTGAGCATGATGCAGGAGAGGTGAGGTTGAGGTTGACTGAAATGTGAACTCCCAGGAACTTGGTGTTCTTTACAGTCTCTACCATGAAGCCATGGATGTTGAGTGGTGTGTTGGTGGAGTGAGTTCTCCTGAAGTCGATGAGTGTGGGAGTTTGGCATCCCCCTCACAGCTGCTTGGTGTAGGCTTGTACTGGGCAACAGCCTGAATGCCCTGCCATAACGTGCCAGTCTTTTGTGTTGTTGAAGTGGTTCTGGATGTTTTGTGTGTGTGCTCGCTTTGCTTGCTGGATGGAGCGAGAGAGGTGGGCTCTGGCTGTTCTGAGAGCAGCTTTATTCCCAGGCTAGAAAGCAGCATGTCTCTCTCTTAGACGTGCATGCACCTGTGCTGTGAATCAGGGTAAACTCATCCAGATTCCAGCTGTCATACATCACAGCTAGTTTGAACACATTCCAGTCTGTGCACTCGAAACAGTCCATACACTTGAAACAGTCCTGGGGAGCTGAGGCAGCTCCACTGGGCCAGACTCTGTTGGTTCTCCTGGCAGGTTTTGTGCGTTTCAACAGTGGTGTGTATGCAGGCAGCAGCATCACCGTTGTATGATCAGAAGAGCTGATGTGGGGATGTGCAGCTGCTTTGTAGGCACCTCGCATGTCGGTGTAGACTTTGTCCAGACAGTTCTCTCCCCTCATAGCAAAGTCCACATGTTGATATAATTTGGGGAGAACTGACTTCAGATTAGCGGGGTTTAAGTCGCCGGCAATCACGAAAAATCCTATCTACTTCCGGTGGTGCCACAAGCAGGCAGCACCTAACAGTTCTTCAGTGAATTCAATGTTTATACTGCAATTTTCATTCATCTTGTTTACTTATAGTTTTGTTTTGCAATTAAGTTACGGTGCATATCACCTATGACAGACACAACCAGCTCGAAATCGGGAAAATTTGTACAATTTCATCGCTAAATCTGCCAGCGGAGACGCTACTGAGTCTGGGCCTGCTAACTCCTCCAGCACCCGGTGGAGACACCGAGACAGCAAGGTGCAGCTGGCCAAAATGCAAGCATTGTGAACATAAACAAAAGTGAGGAAAGCACATGTGCGCTAGTGCCAGGCTAAAGGCTAACCTGGTTCGACTGGCACTTCCATCTGTCCTGCTGTAGGTACCATGCCACACATATAGGGGGTGTGAGAGCAGCGCATCGCCGTCTCATTTGCTGTGAGCTCTTGAGTTGTCTTTGTACGCGACACATATCCAGAAAAGAGCTTTGAGTCTTGAATTGTCTTTCGTTGTCTTTTCTTTACTACAGTTCAAAGCTTTACAAGCAAGAGATTAATCCCTAAGACTACAAAGATACTTTACGTGGCATTACATGACGGCCAAAAAACTGTAACACTCCTGAGCTATCAGCTCTATCACATTCAATGTGAAACTAACTCTTTTACGAACGTATAATCATACATATACCTCAGATTACGACACGTAAGGCACATATTACTTCTATTGTTACATACTAGTACATTTAACGTGTGTCACGGTAATATAATTCTATTACGTAACACTGTACACGGAAAGTTATGGAAGGTTCCAGAAACATTTCTCTACTTTCTACTGCAAACATCTACAAAACATTAAATCTAAATATTCACACATTCATACACACAAAATGGCTCTAACATCCCGGCCCCTAATTGACTAGGCATTAGCATATCAATTACCAACTTAAATTCAGAGCCATTAACTTTTTTTTTTTTAATCTAGGTAAGTTCTTTTCCTGGTGTTGTGTCCAACAAAACAAGCTTGGTGATGGGTCTTTGTATGACTTTACTCAGACCTCAGCGCTGCAAACTACACCTCCTGAGTCTGGCATGACTTTGGTGATTCTTCCCAGTGGCCAGGATCTTCTTGGGAGGGCCGGATTGAACACAACAACGACATCTCCTACCTTGAAGTTTCTCTTCAGCCCACACCATTTTTGCCGTTCTTGCAGAAGTGGTAGATACTCTCAGGTCCATCTTCTCCAGAATAAGTCTGTCATGTATTGAACTTGTTTCCAGCATCATTTGGCATACATATCGTGTTCTTTAAACAAGTCAGGCGGCAGGATAGGCTTTTTGTTCTGCTCAAGTAATGATTCCGTTAATGATTTGGTGTTAGCGGTTCAAGGTCGTCGGGGTCATCTGAGCTCATAGTTAGGGGTCTTCCGTTGACGATCTTCTCGACATTCAACAGAGTTCTTAGTCCATCATCATCCAACACTTGTTGCCGTGCGACGGAGTTCATCATCTTCTTTATTGTTCGAATTTGACGCTCCCACACTCCACCTTGATGAGACGTGCCAGGTGGGTTGACAATCCACTGAACTCCTTTCTGTAGCATGTCTTTGTTGATACTGGATTGGTTCCAACCCTTTAACATCTTCCGTGGCTCCTTCTCTGCACCGACCAGGTTTGTACCATTGTCAGAGCGGATGATCTGAACTGATGATCCCTTTCCACTTGGGAGCGGTGTAGTGCGTTACTACAAGAGTTTGTGTCAAGAGATTTGGCGAAGTCTAGGTGGACTGCTCTGGTTGTCAGGCACGTGAAGAGCACTCTGTAACGTTTTGCTTTGGCACGTCCTACTTTCACCTCAATGGGGCCGAAACAGTCCACACCTGTGCTCATGAAGGGAGGTTCATTGGGACGCCGCTGGTCTTCTGGTAGGTCTGCCATCTTCTGCTCTCCAACCTTTGTGTTCAAACTTCTGCAGAGGTTGCATCTTAAGATTACAGTTCTCGCCACTGTGTTTGCTTTAGGTATCCAGTACCTCTGTCTTAACTCGGCTAAAACATAATTTCTGCCACCGTGCCCTGTGATTTCGTGAAGAATGAGGTGAGATATTAGGTGTTGTTTATGCAGAATAGCAGGATGTTTAGCTTCTTCAGTCATCACCGATTTGTTCAGCCGTCCACCTACTCTCAGCACTCCCTCTTCTAAGTATGGATCTAGTTTGGAGATTGAACTGTTTTGTTTCTTGCTGCAGTGCCTTTATTTCTTCAGCGTAGGTTAGCTTCTGACTGTACTTGATCAGCTCAATTTTGGCCTTGGACAAGTCTTCAATGGTAAGATCAGTCTTTGGTGTGTACTTTTTTAATATGTGCATTTGTAGTTGGAATATGGATTCCTTGCCCTCTGGGCTAATTGTTTCAGGCTTTCCTATAGCCTCCCTTAATAGTTTTCTAACTTTACTTAGGTCCAACAGCTCCTTTGTCAAGTGCAGAATCCAGGCGGTTGCTTTCTTTTGTTTGTGCCAACTGGAGTAATACCCTATAAATCGGTCTGTTGGATATTTATTGTCTGTCGCTGAACTTGTATAGCGGCTGATATTTTCACCTCTTTGTCGTGTTCTGTCAGGTCGTTTATCTGTTCAGGTTGTTCTGGCCATTCATTCTCGTTCACTAAGAAACTAGGCCCTTGGAACCAGCTCGTACTTGCCATGAAGCTATCTACATTCGAGCCTCGTGACGCCAGGTCTGCAGGGTTCTGGGAGGTGTTGACGTACCTCCATTGGGTGTGGGTCGTAGCTTCTCTTATGAAGGAGACACGGTTTGCCACAAAGGATTTAAAATGAAGGGCGTTGTTCTTGATGTATTTTAGTACTGTAGTACTGTCTGTCCAGAAAATTTAGTTTGTCAAAGGAAGTTGAAGCTCTTCCTTTAGTAGTCGATCTAATTTGACTGCAACCATCGCGGCTGTCAGCTCTAATCTAAGGATTGTGGTTTGCTTAAGAGGGGCGACTCTAGATCTACCCATCAAAAAACAGACGTGTTTCTCTTCTTGTTCATTTGTTAACAAGAGATATGACACTACGCCATAACCATTCTGACTTGCATCTGAGAAATGATGGATTTGTGCAGACTTTGTGGGGCCGAATGAGATGGGCTTGAAACATTGATCCACACAAAGTTTTGCCAACTTCTCAAGATCTTATAGCCATTTCTGCCATGCTTGGCGTGTCTTATCTGGAATCTCCTTGTCCCAGCCCCTTTTCTCTTTATGAAGATCCCTTGTGATGAGCTTAGCAGGTAGGACAAGTGGTCCTAAGAATCCCAGGGGATCATACACTGAACTAACAACTGAGAAAATGCCTTGCAAGGTGTTGGGTTTGTTGGGTAATTGAATCTTGAACCTGAAACTATCAGAGTTTGTACACCATTGTACGCCTAGCGCTCGTTCTATTGGTAGCTTATCGTGTTGCAGGTGTAGGTCTTTAACCTCTTCTGCCCTTTCACTGTCGGCAATAGAAATCCGCACCTTCCTACTGTTGCTTACCCACTTAGTCAAGCGAAACCCACCCCTGGCACACAATTTTGTTAGTTCTTTTATAAATGGCTTCGTCTTCTGTGGAAACCGATTTCAAGCAATCGTCTACATAGAAGTTTTGAAGGATTGTCTGTGTGACCTGTGTTGATGTCTCTGCAGGTGCATCTAATGCTGTACTTCTTAGCACATACGAGGAGCAACTAGGAGATGAAGCAGCTCCGAACAAGTGCACACACATTCTGTATTCTTCCACTTTCTTCTTTAGTTCTCCATCTGGCCAGCATAAGAAACACAGCAAGTTTGTATCCTCTTATGTCACTCGCACTTGATAGAACATGGATTCTATATCTGCCATAAGAGCAACAGGCTCTGGCCTAAACCTCAACAGTACCCCAAGAAGAGTGTTCGTGAGATCAGGTCCCTGTAGTAGTTGTTTGTTCAATGATGTTCCTTGATATACTGCTGCACAGTCGAACATAACCCTTAGCTTTTTCTTTTTTGGATGGTACACCCTGTGATGTGGGATAAACCATTCTCTGCCATCGCTACGGCTCAATTGTTCTTCTGGAACTTTTACAGCATAACCTTTCTTTAGAATGTTGTCCACGAGTTTTTTATATTCTTGATAGAAGTCTCGATTTTTCTCGAGCTTTCTCTTTAAGGAATCAAGTCTTTGTTCAGCTGATTTGTGGTTGCATGGCATCTTGACTTCATTACTTTTCAAGGGCAATTTAATGCAGTAGTGGCCATCTGTAAGACATGCCAATGTTGACACAATTTGCATGAATTGCTTGTCTTGTTGTGAAGGCTCTTGTTTGTCTTCACACTGACGTTCTGGGAAATCGGTCTCATAGTATTTTGCTAGCATCTCCCCGATGTCTGATTCGGAGATAAAATTGATAAGAAAGTTTAGTTCATTAGCATTATTTGGTTCCTGATCTTTGTATTTGGTAACTGGCCCATAGACTACCCAACCCAGTGCCATTTTCGTAGCATATGGCCCATTGTTCTGACTATTAATCACTTCCCAGGGTTTAATGGCTTGGCAGATGTTAGAACTGATGAGAAGGCCAATGTCTAACTCTAGTACTGTTTCTGGAACTGGTACCTGATTCAGATAAGGCCATTTATCCAAGTCCTTTTTCTGTGGTATGTTAGCCTTTGTTGCAGGTATGTCTGGTTGTGTATACACATCTGGCAAGCTAATGTACTCTTGTTCATCTAAACCACGCACCATCAAGCCCCTTATAGTGTAACAACGCACTTTCTGCTCTTGTCATGGTGTGAAGAACAAACTCTTTCTTTTTGCCCTGGATGCCCAACCTTTTGGCTAAATCCTCACTACAGAAAGTCGCAGTGCTCCCTGTATCTAAGAAGTCATAGGTTTCAACTTCCCTCATCTTGTTCTTATGTTTTACTTTGACAGGTACTATGGGAAGTATAACTTTGTTCCCGGCCCCATTATGGTCTTCCCCTTCAGGCCCTGCTGCTAAGAACACATTTCTTACTACAGCCTTGCTCTGTGCTCTGTCGCCTATGGAGGTGACATTTTCCTTGGTATTTTCTGTCTTTGCTGCCTTTTCTGTGTGAAGGATATTGGGATGTTTAAGTAAACAGTCTTTGCACGTGGCTTTGTTAACACAGTCCTTGGAAAGATGTCCATTAGCAAGACACCCAAAACAGAGCCCACGTGTTTTCAGGAATTCAATTCTTTCCTTCCAAGACTGTTCCCTAATTTTGCAACACATGTTTAAGGTGTGATTTTACAATACATACAGGGGGTTCGAAAAGCAGTATCTGATTTATCAGCTATAACTATGGGTTTCCTATCCGTTTGACCCTTTATGGTGCATTTATCTGTATCTGACATGTTCACTGCAAAGCTGCTTCTTTTGGGTTTGCCTTTTCTGAAGTCAAGTTTCTTTGTGCTTTCTTGTCTACCTGGGATAGAGTCTTGGATATCCCCAAATAATGAGTCATTAAATGCATCGGCTTGTTGACAAATGAAGTCTACCAAGTCAGAGAATGTGATTTTTCTTCGTTTCTCGCTTTGAGTATGTTGAGCAGACTATCTCCACATCTCCCTCATGTATGGAAGTTTGGATATGATGCACTTCGTCTAATCAAAGGCGTCTAATCCCTTTTTATCTTCTGATTTCATCTGTTGCCACTCTATTGCCTTTTCAATGTAGGCACTGTTTATTTTTTGTCTATAGCCAAATCAATGTTCAAGCAGTTTGAGTTGTCTTTGAACGCGACACGAGTCTTGAGTCTTGAATTGTCTTTCGTTGACTTTTCTTTACCACAGTTCACAGTTTTACAAGCAAGAGATGAATCCCTAAGACTACAAAATACTTTACAAGGCGTGGCGTGGCTCCTAATCTTTCTTCTCTCTTTTTTCACGTACTAACACGGTCTGCTCATAGTGATTTCCAGTCGATGGTAATGATTCTGAGTTAAAGAACATTTTACTATGGTGAATGTGGCCTTAATATCAGAGGTTGATCTTAGGTCTATGTTATAAATAAGTGTGTAGAGAAAGTGGCCATCGGGACGGGAATGCGTATGCAGTGGGGTAAATTCAAATCTCCCTCCAAGAGTGGCTATTGTTCTTGAAAATCTTAATATTTGGCTGCTTTGTTCTCCCCCTTCTCGAGGGAGAAAAAAGGATCATATCAATTCCAATCTTGGGTAGGTATGTAAATTTTGGGCCATAAATACCGAAAGCACTGATAAGCATCTCTCCGTTCCTCCACGTACATATGCAATCATGCCCCTCATGTTCGCAGGCGCAGAAACGCACAATCGCAGACTTACCATTTCAAAGACATACCTACACACACCCACACACACACAACCACACCCACCCACCCACACATATAACACCTTGATTTATGACTCAGCTGAAATCAAGGTCAAGGTTTCTTTATTAGTCTCTTTATTGTTATATTTGCATAACGGAACCCTATATCTCCTCCCTGAGTTCAAAAGAATGTATTTAGAACACATGAGAAGCTGTTCTCAGTTTTTGCATCACGTCACGTCACTTCCTTGCAAGTCGGCGTCTCTTGCCGGTGCAACTCGTAGTCTCTCACTCCTTTTTTCCTTCTTTACTTAAATTGTATATATTCTGTCAATTTCTTACTACGAACTTTTTATATAAAAGGACTAACGACTGATTAGACACTGCTTGGCGTGTCATTTAAAATTTTTTCGCGAGGAACTGCCAAGCGTATAGGGCTTCCTCCGCCCAAAACACACAGCGCCTTAACCTTAATTTTCTTTTTATATCTTTCCTTACGCTAAGCATTTTAAGTAATATAACTAGCGGCTAAAACCTAAAATATAGTTTATCCGACAGCAACTTCTCAGCGATCCTGCTCAACTAATAACAATGTAAGTGATATCTGTTCTTTTAAATAAGATGCCTAACGGTGATGTTGTTTTCTGTAGTGAGTGTAGAATGTTTAGCCTTAGCTCCTCCGTCAGCAGTGATAGGTTAAGTAGTGATAACTTTATCTGTAAAAGGTGTAAGATGGTAGAAGCTCTGACGGAGAAGATTATAGAACTAGAGGCGTGCCTCCAGACGTTAGCACAGTCGCCAGGTAGCCTTTTAGCTGCAGGTTCGGAGTCAGGGATAGGTGGCGGTTCGGCGACATAGACGGAGAGCCCGAGCTTCGGCAAAGGCTACTCCCGAGCACCACTCTCCATCTATCAGCGCGTCGAACAGGTTTACCCCGCTCAGTGAAACACCCGCTGAGACGCCTGTTGAAAGTGCTCTGGTGATAGGTGATTCTATTCTACGGCACGTGAAAATAGCTAGACCCTTAGCGGCACCAGCAGTCGAGGTAAATTGTTTACCGGGAGCCAGAGTGCCGGACATCAGGGCCAATCTTAAGGTGCTGGCCAATAGTAGACGTAGAGATTCCAAGATAGTCGTCCATGTCGGCACCAACGACGTCAAGCTCAGACAGTCTGAAATAACCAAAAGTAATTTTAAAGAGGTGTGTGAGCTAGCCAAAACAATGTCGCAGGCAGTAACTCTCTCTGGCCCCCTCCCAGCTAGACGTAGCTCCGAGACCTACAGCAGGCTCTGGTCGCTGAACTGCTGGCTGTCAAAGTGGTGCTGTGAAAATAGCATAGGTTTGTAGATAACTGGTCCACTTTCGAGGGAAAGCCTGGTCTTTTGAGCTGGGATGGTATCCACCCCTCGTGGGAGGGTGCTGCCCGTATTTCAATGAACATAGCTGCTAGCCTTTATGCAGGTTCAGGTGTAGGCGGCCATTGACAAACCGGAGCCAAGACCACCGCCTGCGAGTTGCCTCGAGCCGCCACCTAGGTACCACCATATTGACATTGTCTCTGTGCCCTGAACCAAAAATAGTTCGCGTAAAATGCGAAAGGCGTCCTTTTCCAATCTAATTTCTATTAAATTAGAGCAGCCAATAGAGAATATCTGTAGCACTAAGCTGAAAGTAGGACTACTAAATATTAGATCATTAACTACTAAGGCACTTATTATTAGTGAAATGATTTCAGACCACGTCCTAAACGCGCTCTGTTTAACTGAGACATGGGTAAGACCCAACGAGTATTTAGCCTTAAATGATGCGACTCCTCTAGGATATAGTTATGAGCATAAACTCCGACTCAGTGGTAAAGGGGGAGGTGTTGCAACGATCTACGAAAGATCTCTTTCAATAACACAGAAGTCAGGACCTAAATTTACATTTAAATCATTCGAATTATTATTCCTTAGAATTGCAGACATATCTGCAAAACCTAATTCTTTGTCACTCCCTCTCATTACGATTTACCATCCACCAGGTCCTTATTCTGAATTCCTAACTGAATTTTCAGAATTTCTGTCAGACCTGGTTATTTCAACTGAAAGAGCAATAATTGTGGGGGACTTTAATATTCATGTAGATAATGAACAAGATCCTCTGACAGCAGCTTTTACTAATTTACTAGATTCCATGGGCATTGTTCAAAATGTGACTGGGCCCACTCACAACTGCGGTCATACCCTTGATTTAATCCTATCGTTTGGTCTTAATGTAGATAATGTAACAGTACTGCCTCAGACGAGTATTATTTCTGACCACCATCTCATTACATTAGATTTTCACTTTAGTCAAAACACAAATACTACAACTCGCTTCTGCTTCAAGCGTACAATCAATCAGATACAGCTAGTAACTTTATTGATAATCTCCCCGATCTGTCGTTCCTGACAGTGGAAATGTCTAATCTTGCTGAACTTGAGAGTAATACGGACTATCTAACATCTACGCTTCGTTCCACCTTAGATAAAATTGCTCCGTTAAAAATTAAAAAGGTCAGAGAAAATGAAACATCCCCTTGGTATAATGACCACCTACATAGCGTAAAACAAGGGACACGGAAACTAGAACGTAAGTGGCGGCAAACTAGATTAGTGGTCTTTGAACTAGCATGGAAAGACGCTATGGGAAGCTATAAAAAGGCTCTTAGAGCTGCAAAATCAGAATACCTATCATTGCTAATTGAAAATAACAAAAATAATCCTAGGTTTCTATTTAACATGGCATCCAAGCTGACTAATAGCCAGACCACTACTCAAACTGTACCAACATTGTTTTCTAGTGGCGAATTTATGAACTGTTTTGACCAAAAAATTTGTTCAATCAGACAGAATATTCTAAAATCTCAAGTAACTACAGTGGCTGGCCTTGACAAGGCAAGTACTAATACTGCAGCCATCTTATTTGAATCATTTACTCCAGTTGACCAGTCAAATCTAACGTCTTTAATCCTTTCCTCAAATTCATCTACTTGCATGGTGGATCCTGTTCCAACAAGGCTACTCAAAGAGATGATTCCAGTAGTGATTAAACCTCTACTAGCAATAGTTAACTCCTCTATTAGCATTGGTTATT
>JAVGVS010002475.1:0-11493 GCA_032718565.1 Distichodus sexfasciatus
TTAACGTATTTAACAAACGCTTTGTTTTTCATGGTCAGGATCAGAAAACAAGTGGAGTCAGACACAAAGAAGAGCATTTATAAGCAATGACTATAGGACAGAAAGGAAAACGGTTAAAAATAGATTGAAAAAATACTGAAAAACAGACGATATCAAACTAGAAACAGGAGAAAATGGCAACAATTTGGATTTACTCCGAGACAAAAGGAGTCTAAGGATGATACATACAACATTTTTACCCATTGTTTAATACCAAGATTGTTTCAATGATAATATTTGAAATGGACACGTTTAATGTCTGGTTATTAGAACTGTTACAACTGTACATCGGTAGTAAGATGATTATAGCTGTCAGAATTGCCACAACAATATTCTGACCGACCACCAGATGCTGACCTTGTCCGTTTTCCACTTTCTTATTCTAAATCTCGGCGTCTGGTTCGTACTTATGTAGGCGACTTGTGTTTATTGTGACACCTTTTCGTTTCATTCGATTATTTTGTGTTGTTTTGTTGACATGGGTGTCTCATTTATTTATTTATTTAAAAATCAACAAAATAATTTATATGGCAGTACATGAATTTAGAAAATATCTGGAAAAGAGGTTAAACCACAAATAGAAACAAAGCGCGCACACCCTGTGAACGTCAATTGTAAAAAGTGTCCTCCATTTCACACACACATCCTTGTACTTATATAGTAGTGAGGACCTCCACTGACTTCTATATTACTGTATGTAAACACTACTAAACCTAACCCTAAACATAACCTCAGTAACCAAAAGCTAATCTTTCTACACTTTTAGTTTTGCAAATAAACTAGTATTCATTTTGTAAAAGCAGTTTAAAGAAGTGAGGACCACTAAAAAAAAAGTCCTCATTTCCCAAAATGTCCTTCCTCTACTGGGTAAAAACTCATTTTGGTTCTCACTAAGTGGCAAGTACAAGACCTCACACACACACACACACACACTCACACATACATATTTAAACACATATACATTTTAACACAAATTAAAATGAATGAATCTGACTCATATGATTCATAGTTCTTACAAAACAAAAACGTAATATTTAAAATCATATTAATACTCGGCCATTTTCTTTATTCAAACACACAAATACCTAACAAAAGCAGATGTGTAAGCGACTAAACGAGCCTTTGCTTTTAGATATTGCATCTGAAATTAAGGATGTATTGTATAGACATGTGATATTTGCTATAATACAACCACTTTAAAACAGTTTTACGAAATAACCTTCACATTTATACAACATTTGCATTAGATATAATAAATAGTTGCTGCCAAGGACATCATTACTGCACAAATGAAAAGATCATGTACAAACTACTTACAGTGATTCCTGTTGCTTGTAACGGCTCTGAACAACCTGCACAAAATGGCTCTAAGTAGGTTGTTGACGGAATAAAATGGTTGTGGGCTGTCCTCTGGGAATGAGCAGTTTATACAGGAAGTCTTTCTTGTCATTGAAAACAGTCCTTATTTAAATCCACTGCGAACACTCTCTAGCTCAGACAATTTAATGTCTTTTCTCCAGTTTCTATAAGTAAACCACTTATTCCTGTGTAGTATATAGGTTGCACTCTCTTAAATAGGTCTTTTTGTACTGCTATATACACATTCCATATTCATTCATCTCTTAGTAGTTGTACCTTGATAATATAATTTAATCTTTTTTACTCTTAGCCAGTGATGGGAATAACGGCGCTATAAATAAAAGGCGTTACTAACGGCAAAACTTTTTTCAGTAACAAGTAATCAAACGAATAACTGTTTCCCCCGTTACAACGCCGTTACCGTTACTGACAATAAAATGCGCGTTACTATCAGTGTTGTGCAAGTTACTTGTAAAGTGTAATACACTACACATTACTTGTTACTGGTATTCAAATGTAATCCGCTACCTTCCAATATTATTGTCTCAGAATTGTTATTGTTACATGACTTCTGTAACTTTTCAGTTACTTTCACCAAAATAACTGTGAAGATATCTGACATTCTAATATGAGAAAAAAATATTGCAGATTACATTTGAATTACATGCACAGTAGAAGGTGATGTTTTGTAGCATACTGATTATGTGCTAACCAGGCTACAAACAATATGATTAATAAAACTGGCAAAGTAAGGACTTAAGAGACAATTCAAGAACATTAATAGCCAAAATGAAAAATGACCAGAATTTGAATATCATAATAGAGGTGGAATAAATATTAAGTCTAGGCTTGTTCATCAATAAACAAAACAAAACTATATCCTACATTAATGCTTACTATAATGACAAATCATAATGTCATTCCTTTATTCTCTTTGAATTCAAGAGATTAACAACATAAGTCATGCATAATGCCCGAGGTGTTTTTTCAAATTGCTAGTGCTATTTCTCAACATCGATAGTTCTTTAGGGTTTGGGCAAAGATTGCTCTTGACTAAAACATTCTTTTTGTCCTTATCCCTGACGAACTCAAAGTAATGCGCAAACGCCCACCTCGCGAAAGTACTGTCTTCTGCCATCTCACCGGAGAAGCAAGCTTTATGTGATGCACTGTGCAAGGGGCTCAACTAACCACCAACAGCAAATACAACTCTCGCACATGTTTTTTTAATCACAGATAATTAATATGAGGTCTCGCGCTCTTGCTGTTTTCAAACAAATGCATTTTGGTTAAAAGTGCTTTGTAACGCACGCGTTACTGAACATGTACCGAGTAAAATATTACTGAAAATTGTTAAGTGGTGTCTTACATTATTACGTTACAGCAAAAAGTAATCCGTTACTGTAACTCGTTACTTTTGTAATGCGTTACTCCCAACACTGGTTCCTATAACTGAGAAGCGGTTTTCAGGCGAGCAGCGTCTCTCTCAGCCATAGGACCTCTCTTTCTCTGGGGTGTGTGTGTGTTTGTGTGTGTTCGGGGCCGGGGCGGGACACATAACCAGTGATGATGATGATGATGATGATTGGTGTGTCTGTAAACGTGGTGTAACTGAGAACGCGATGATTGGCTTAGACTGAGTACATTTCCATTGTTCGCCGATCAGAGGCAGAGTAGTGCGGGCGTTCACACACACGCACACGCACGGTCAGTCGCACACCAACACCCAGTTGTAACCATATAGCAATGATAATATTTCTAATAATATGTTGAATTTGATAGTTGTCTCTCACGTTGTCCCACAACAACATTAAAATAGTGTAGATTAGTGTACAATGTTTTATATTTATTTTATAGTTATATTAAATTATTATTTTTTTTTTTTAAGTAACGCAATAGTTACTTTGCCTGGTAATTAGTTACTTTTATAATGATGTAACTCAGTTACTAACTCGGTTACTATTTGTGAGAAGTAACTAGTAACTATAACTAATTACTTTTTTAAAGGTACGTGCCCAACACTGCTCTTAGCACAAATTCGACCTCACATACACAATGCAACTTGCAGCAGGTGTAAATTAGGCAGTACATCACTTTGTTTGTGTTTATGAATGCACAAGTTAACAAAGGGCGATACACAAAACAAAATACACCAACACCAATACCAACTGTATTACAAGGCAACGTAAGTCAGAAAGCACTATTAATAGTTTGCAGGCAATAGGTAAGATTATTTCTGTGCAAAACAATACATTTACACCTAGATGGTGGAAGTTGCTAAGCTTTTTAATTTAAACACTTCAACATTTACATGACTAATTGCTATACATTGTTGGTTACAGGATTTTCCATTCAAGATGTATTTTATTTGTTTATTTATTTGTTTGTTTGTTTGTTTGTTTATTTATTGTTTATTTGACATGGACAGTGCACATTAATTAGCATAGAATGTAAATGTGCCAGAATTAGCCAAAATGGCTATTTTACATCTGTTGTCCATGGACCGATGGTAACAGGTCTAATGCATATTAAAAGAAACAAAATACATAAAATGTACATACATCATAATAAAAGAAGTAAGTAAAAAGACATAAAATATGCAAGAAGAGAAGGGTCAGTAAATATAGGAAAAAAGGAATAATAATAATAATAATAATAAACACATAAAAAAAGAAGAAACAAAACGTAACTGATGGCAATGATGGTATAAATAAGGCAGCTCCCAGATACAACTAACTAACTAGTAGCGGTGCTGAGCAGTGTGATACTATTTAGTGTTGACATATTTGGAGGCTATCTAACCATTTTTTAAAATTGTGTTTGAATGTGTGGTATTTTTTTATGTCTCTGATGTGGGATGGTATCGTGTTCCACTCAGGTGCAGCTCTGATGGAAAATGCAGATTGGCCAAAACTGCTTTTTCTCATCTGAATTATACAGTCACCTCTAATTGTACTTCTTGTAGATCTATTTGTAGATGAACCTGTTTTTATGAATTGTCTTAGAACTGGGGGAGCATGTCCATTAATAATCTTATATGTTAGACATAGGTTTGTGTATTTCACAAGACTTTCCCAACTCAGAAGTTTATATTTAGATAAAATAAAACATTAGCGATGATGTCTAGGTTTTTTATCAAGAACTTTGAGGGTTTGTTTATATTACGAGTGAATAGGCATAAGAGAGGTTGTACTGGCCTGAGACCAAGTTGTCAAGCAATATGTAATGTAAGAGAAGATCATTGAATACATATACATGATTACATGATTTAACTCGCTGACAGACCTTTTTAATTTGGGCTTTAAACGAAAAATTACTGTCAATCATAACACCAAGATATTTAAATTCTGACACTACCTGCAGTCTTTCCCCTGCTAGTATAGTACCTGCCTACATTGAAAACTAATCAATAATATTTATTAACAGCAATGATGGCAACATTCATTCGTGACACTTCTTCACTAATCCATGGCATGTCCAGATAACATCTTCATCTGTTCTACCTCTGTGGAAACATCTGACACAAGAACATTTTGGTTATGATACAAGTCAAGATAATAGTATGTGAACTTGTTCATATAAGTAATATGAATAGACACAGCTATATCAACAACCAATGTTCATTTACAGCTTACCAATATTGAGCAAGTTTGAATTAAGGAGGGAATACTCCATCGACTTCAACAGTCTTGCCTTTGTCTTCCCAACAATAAAATCCTTAAAAAGTCAACAATAAAAATTATAATGGCATTCATGTATCAATAGCATTTTTTTAAACTGTGAACATATGTGAAAATATTATTTGTAAGATATAGTTTTGTGTGTGTTTTTGGTTCATTGTTCAAATACACACCATTGTGTCTTGCAGCAAATCCTGCATTTCCCTTTTTGCTTTGTGGAACATAATATTTTTGGATGATTCTATGTGGGAAAATAGCATGCCCTGCTTCTGCTTCATAGAGCCTCTTCCAGTAATGACAGCAGCCTCTAACACAATACAATACAGTGGTATTAAGTTTTCTGTGTATAGGCCTAAATCAGATTAAGGTTTACATGCCATAGTCTAAGAATCATTAACAACTTACTTTCATAGCATGGTTTCATTGTAGTTTTGATTGATTCAGAAATGGATAAGTACATGTCCTTTTTTCGCTGGACAATTGCATGTTTAAGAAATGTCTTGAGTTTAATTTCCTGTCAGAGCAGTGTACAAGGTCGTTTTATTTATGATCACCATGTATTTGAGACAAACTGTGAGACAGACTTTCACAACAAGATGGCAGAGCAGGACGTGCATGGCTTAGTTGTTCATTTAGTAATGAAAATGTTTTAAAAGTCAACCCATGGACAGTATTTTAGGGCACTTAAATAAGTGTAATATTTGCAGTGCAAAACATGAAGAATCACTTAATATTTATGGTAGAAATTGCTGATGTAAAATAAAGGCAAATATCAGAACACTCACCTCTGTTTCTATAAATTTCAACATGTGGCACATCATTGGAGAATCCTGAAATTCCGTGATCAGCTCCTCTGGAATGATTGTGAACTCTTCAATTTTTGCATGTAGTGATTTCTTTGATACTTCCCCCTGAACACTACGGATATACAAGGATCTTTCAGTCTGATTCAGATTTTTTAAAAACATGTTTCAAATAAAACTATACAGTGTGTGTGCGGATTTATTCATTTGAAAGAGCTTTAGAAGTGAAATGAAATAATTGATTGATTCATACAGACTAGAAGAATACAGAAGATGTAGACCACCCCTAGTTAGTTGTCTACAACCCTCATATTTCCTCTGCTTAAGAGGAACCAGAGGCTTGGACCTCCAAATGTCTAATTAAATGTGGCCAAAGTCGAGTGCTCCTTGATAATTACGCCAACACAAATACCTCTGATGTACCTCCTCGAACACGACTGTCTAAGATTTCAGCCTTAGATTGAACCGGAACTTGGTACATGCATGATCATGTTGCTTTCTTATTTCTCATACATAATATTATCAGAACAGTTTGTGCTTTCATGTTCAATGTTCTGTTAATGCCGTCATCCTTATATTAAGCAAAAGCAGTTTTACTCACGGGAACACTTCACTGAATCCTTCATTAATGTGTTTGAACATGTGTTCGGCCAGGCACATATTAAGATCAGTTATTCCAGTCTTAGACCTATAGAATCCATCATTCTTGCATAGCGCTGTCAGTGTTTTGTGAAACCCTCTGCCATCTTTCTGAAATAATATAAATAAAAACTATTAATAAAAAATAAAAACTATTTCAGGATTCATGATTATAATAACTTTGGTAGTTATTACAAGTAAAAGAGGGAGAAAAAAAACATCTTTACACATTGTAGCAGTTTGGATGCAGTGTCTACACATTTTTCTTCTGATTCTTTTGCCCCGTTTGTTAGGAGGTCACCAATAGTCTGGCACACATTCCTGCAGTGATCATGCAGTTGTTGATTCGCATTGTGAAGATTTTGCACCAAGGTGTCATATAGTCTCGACTTCAGTGCTCTCTAAAATAAAATGGTTATATTACATTTAGTTAGTGTATATTTGGTATATATACAGTTCTCAAACTACACAAAAGTTCCCTTAAACCAATATGAGTCTAATATAAGTCTATCTTCCCTATTTCCCCCTGGGGTGCGTTTTCCCTTAGCAAGTAACATAGTGTACATTAACAACTAGCATAGTGTACATTAGCAGCTAACATAGTCTACATTAGCAACTAACATAGTGTATGTTAGCAACTAGCATAGTGTACATTAGCAGCTAACATAGTGTACATTAACAACTAACATAGTGTATGTTAGCAACGAACATAGTGTACATTAGCAGCTAACATTGTGTACATTAGCAACTAACATGGTTACCATGTCGTCATTGTTGTCCTTGCAGCCTTGAATCAGGGAGAGAATTCCATTGGATCCAGAGATAAACTGGCTTCTCATGTCACTTTTGTGACCATTGTTGTATTTTCTTAAGAGATCGCGGAGCATGAGTATCTCTATAAATGTTTTTTTTTAAAGAGAGATTGTTTTGTGTTTGTGTACTTTTGATATCTATATAATATGATGATATTTAATATGTAAAAATACTGGTTTTCACCTGTTTCCTCTGCTTTTAGAATTGGGCTTTCCTCAAAGAATTGTGCTGAACTCACCGTGAACACAGAAAGGAAGCTGTCATCACAATTAAAATGTCTCTAGTACAAGAAATAAGAAGTTGATGCACTGGATCAGAATCAGGAAAAATATGTTCAAAGTTTTTTTATAATAATATAATAACTAAATATGAAAGTTATTTTGTGTAAACGTTGCATTGTTGATATTTTATATACAGTATTATATATCAATACTGTTATCATTACAGTGTATGAGTGTGCAACACAGTGTCTCTGGCCTTAGGTTTATGTCAAAAAGTTAAAAGAAAATACCTTTATAACATCCTGTTGATTAAAATGATTCTTCACCTTCTCTTTGGCTTTGTCATTTCGGTGCAGTATACAAGCTGATCTTTTCTTATTGTTATATGCAGGGTCCTACATAGACATAAAATTATTTTCACAATTTTCACAAAACTATTTTCAACAGGGAATCCATTAAAAATGTTGTATATTTCCAAGCTTCTATGACAATAAATTGCTATTTGTGGATCCATGTTAGAGAACAATTTAAAAATTTTTTTGAGTTTATAGAGGAGAAATCGTTTTAAAATAATCCTTACTGAAATATTGTGTGTAGTTGTGCTTCTTTATTTCTTTATGCTTGTTTAATCACATTTCATTATATGAACTCAGATATACTCAGATATATGCTCTAGGACTAAACATTAAAAGGACTAAACATTTGGCAAAAAGCATATTTAAGTAAGATTTTATTACCGTTGCTGTGATTTGCAAGTCTTCGTCCTTGAGTCTGTTGGATCTGCATTTTAAATATTGGTCAGAAACCAATTGTGCCCCTTATGCTAATATATTCTCAGTTTGCAATATACACAGTGATGTCACACATCTGACAAACATGTCTCAAATATTGTGTAAATCTAATCATATATGTAGAATATTTCATACAAAACTTTTTATGCCCATATGTTAAAACTGACCTCATGTATCCCTGTGGATTGATCATGTCATCGCTCTTGGTGCAGATGAAGGAGATACTGCTGCATTCACCACCTTCTGCCATGTCTGTTATGCTGTCAGAAATCATTTCCCAGGCGTCCTTGTCAGCAACTGCACGGTTTAATTCACTTACAATCCAAACCGTAGAGCACTCTCTCAGTTGCTAATTCAGATTTGAAATATAGTAACAGTCATATTCTGCAGGTTTGCACGCCACTTGACTAAAAAATGTTTACCTGCAAGTTTTAGTCATCATTATGAATATATATATCAGTTATCAATTCTACCATTAACTATATGTGATTTTTAAACAATTTTAATGTCATTTATTATGCAAGTTTTGGCATTATGATTTATATGGCAAATATGACATGATATATGATTGGTTTTATTTGCCAATGAACAGCGATAATCACCTTTTTCCACATCTGATCTCTGCTCTTGTTGTAGTCGCCAGTTCCTGGAAGATCCACAATGACAATGTGCTCCAGAAACTCTTTACAGTTGGGAACTCTTATGGTCACATGCTTCACCAGTGGCCAGTAACATCCTCCTGGATTTTCGTCATCTTGATTCTGAACAAAACATCCGATCTGATCTGAAAGAACTGCCGCCTGACAGTAATAATAAAGATATGACCATGAACGAAGAACCTCATTCACAGGTGTAATATATCGACTTAATATCTAACTCATCTTTAATGATGAACCAACGCTCATCAACCTACTTCCTCAGTGCTAATGATTTTGGTGGAAGAATAGAGAAACTCTGGGATTAGTGAGAAATTCTCATCTTTCATGAGGTCTTCCAAGGACATCGAACATCCCTCCTTCCCATAAATGGCCATGAGCTTCTCTTCTGCTGTCCTTAACATTGCAGCATCTCTGTACTCTTCTTCCTCCCCCAAAACAGAAAGAAGCGTCTTGAGTTCATCTTCCCATTCCTGTGGGTTAGGTAATAAAAAATTAAGGAGAAACACAAGAAGTCACAGGTAGATACATGAATAGCACCTCAAGGCACATCATAGTGAGAGTTTTGCTTATTTCACCGTGTGCTTCAAGCAGGGCTGGACTGGGAGAAAAAATCGCCCCGGGCATTTTGAGCCGAGACCGGCCCACCAGGTATTGATTAAAAGACAATGAAGCCCGTTATTCTATACAGTAGGCTACTTACTTAGTGTAACCCAAAAAGGCTGCTTGGTCTAGTTAATTAGAAAATAGGACAGAGAGAAATTAGTGAATTTAGTGATATTTTCATAGACTATTTATTCATAGACTATTCATTTTGCTGATCTCGTCTCTCGCTGTATGTCTCTCGATGTATCCAGCACATAATGAATTCAGTTCACTTCAATTCAATTCAATTCAAAGTTTATTTATATAGCGCTCTTAACAACAGTCATTGTCACAAAGCACTTTATAACCGGCCTAAATCCCCCAACAAGCAAGCCTGAGGCGATAGTGGCAAGGAAAAACTCTCTCTAGTAGGAAGAAACCTTGAGAGGAACCAAGACTCAGAGGGGGGACCCCATCCTCCTCTGGGCGACCGGCGCACGAACATTAATAAATCAATTAATCAAAAAACAAATTAATCAATCATGTCTAATGGGCCGATCTACCAGTTTTGTGTACCAATAGGTATAATGACTAATGCTATCCATCACTAGTACCATTTGTTAAAAAAAAAAGACCTGGCCGGCCCAAAATTACCATGGTCCGATGGCCAGTCCAGCTCTGGCTTCAAGGTACAAAATAACCTTGTTTTTTATGAAACTAAGGGCCAAACTTACTCCAGCTTGAGCAAATCATAATCCATAATCCAGAAATTTAGCATTCTTTAGCAGTGATTTGAAGTTTATATCTCTTGTGTAAAGTTTGTGTAACCAGTAACAGATTTATGTGATTATTCTTATTTAAAAGTTAGTTTCTCTTATCTGCATGAATGACTTTAAATTGCAAAGTTCTGAGCATCTGAATGCCTGTTGAAGCATTTGAAGCTAAAAAAAAGTCATATCTATGATATCAAATCATTTTCCAAAACAGCTTTTGATTTTTCTATAACAAGCTCTTTTATCAACGTTCTTATCCAGAGTAACTTATTTTCTAATTACAGAGGCAGTGTTTATGAGTCATTTGTGTTTAAGAGCCTTGCTCAGGGGCCTAACAGGGAATTTAATTCTTCTCCAGAATCCTAGATAACTACGCAAGTGCATAACTTCTATACCTGTTTTATAATTATACGCGTATACCTGTTTTGAAATGAACTCAATCTCAGCGGTGTAGCTGGAGTCTGTCATATTGGCTGCAACTTGTATGATAACTGAAGTGCAGGCACACAGGGTTCCCGATGGTAAAAGCTGACTTTCTCCCAGCACAGCGTTTATGAGCAAGCTTTTACCCGCTCCTGTTTTCCCAAACACTCCTATCGTAGTTTGCTTTCCTACATTTTCATCCAATTTTGAGATGTTTTCCCTGTGGATGGAAATTATTCATGAAAAATCAAACCACAGTCGGTCAGTAATGTCTTTTAAAGTTTATTGTATCTTATTTTACCTGATATATTCAATCAGTTCGGGGTTAGGGCTGGAGCTGGATTCATACTGTTTTCTGAGTTTTTGATCAACATTTGCCATGATTCCTTTAACTGGGATAGAAAAGTGATGGAATGCTAAGATACGAAAAATGACTAAAGCACATTTGACCAAAAAAATTAATTCCAAATATTCCACAAAAAAAGATGAAGCAAAAAACTTACTCATATCTGTATGCTGTGAGCTCAAACATTGTTTTGGATACTTAGTTGTTGAGGATGCAGTAGAAATCCCTTCATTTTCTAGCACCCTTTTAACCCCTATAAAAAGAGAGTATGCACGAACATATAAAGTGTGTGTGTGTGTGTGTATGTATATATATGTATGTATGTATGTATGTATGTATGTATATGTATATGTATATGTATATGT
>JAVGVS010002476.1:0-10000 GCA_032718565.1 Distichodus sexfasciatus
AGGACAAAACCACCATGTTGGTCATTGCCATGTTGGTCCCTGGAGCTCCACTGGTCATTACCATCATTATACATGATGACTGCCTCTATCCTAAACACATCATACAAAATATTACGGTGCAAAATATTATAATCGCCGTTTGGTTTTAGTGTCTTTTTCTCTCTCTCTTGCTTCATCGTGTCTGTCGTGTTGTCCGTCGTGCAAAAATGAATACACTGTTATTGATATACAGTCCTAGGCTAATTAGCTGATTAAGGCAAGTGACGTTTTGTGACTTTTGCTTGGACCCTGCTCATTGCCGCTTGCCTTTATATTTACTTTTATTATTTTAGGGATATAACCAGAGGTGGAAAAAGTACTGAAACATTGTAATTAAGTAAAGGTATCTTTGCTTAAATTCTACTCAAGTAAAAGTACCCGTCTAAAAATCTACTCGAGTAAAAGTAAGAAAGTACTTAATTTAAAATTTTAGGCGGTATAATGTGCAAACTTTGTTCAGACCACCCCATAAAATATTTTCAAGTACAAGTGGCATAAGTTGCAGAACCAAACTCAAAGTGTCCGGGAGACTCACATTTTAAAGTCAAGTCAAAGTCAAAGTAAACTTTATTGTCATCTCTTCTATATATTGCACAGATATACAGAGAGACGAGATGACGTCAGTTTACACAGTGCAACAAGAAATAGAGAACAAAGAACAAATAGGGCACATGGAATAAACAATATATAAATAGGACACAAAATATACATTTTAAGCTAGAAGTGGAGATTTTTTTTTTTTACTGAATGTGCACGAAGTTAGCAACAGTTTTCAATATGAAAGATTTCGATTTCCAGTCTGTTAATAGAAGTGTATTCTTAAAAAGTCTGACTGAAATTTAAATTTGTACAGATATTATAACAGCATTGGAGAACCATTCTGTGCAATACTTTTCAATAATTTGTGCAGATATAGTTAGTTAAAAAGTGACTAGTGATACATACAGATATATATAGAGGCAGTGCAAAAATTGTGCAAATACCGTATATCTTCCGAAAGTAGCCCCGGCGTTTATTCAAAAAATTATTCGGATGGCCCGGCGTTTAAAAGAGACCGGCGGTTGTTGGAGACCGGCTATTATTCGCCTCGTTGACGGAATGGTGATGGGTAAACGGGGTTCATTTGGCAGTAAAATGCGGTATGGAACCGTATTTACGGCCACAAAATGTAGGCAACAACACCGCATGAACATTTCAGGATTTAATGAAATTATCAGTACAGCAGTACGGTATTATTAAAGCAGTATACAGTATTACCGTAAGCATGAAAAACAGGTACGCTAGACGTCTACTGAACTTTCTTGCCAATGATGCCACCAGCATGATCTTTTACTACAGACCAGCGCTTAAAGGAGACCGGCTACTTTTGGAGACTGGCGTCTATTTGTCGCGACATCTCTTCAAACCCGGCGTTTACTGGAAACGGGCGTCAATAAGAGACGGGCCACTACTAGAAGATATACGGTATTATGGCAATCTTGTAGCAGTAGTAATACTGTACAGTTTGTAAATATAGACATTATTCTTATTCTTGGACATCTTTTCGGAGACAGTTTCAGTGCAACATGAAAGAGATAGTCCATATAGCAGCATGCGCATCACAGCGACGGTGAGGTGTAAAGTGCAGAGGTGCAGAGTTAGTTCACAGTCCGGGTGTGTGTGGGGGGGGAGTGTGAGCGCAGGAAGACAACTGAGCGATTCCGTAGTAACACTGCGTAACACTTTTATAGAAAATATAATTGACAAATTAACTGCATAATGTTTACAACCTGTCGAGAGGTATAATGTGCAAACTACCTCTTGCTCGGCACCAGCCATCATCCAACGATAGGCTACGTTAAAATAGTGTGAATGCCGCGCGCGAACGCCCGCGCAATTTCCTTTCAGTTCAGGCGGATTGTTTGTTTTCCGCATTTCATTTTTTACTCAGTAATGGCGGGGGGGGTTTTCCAATGTAGCAAAGTAAAATACTTGGGTCAAAATGTACTTGAGTAAAAGTGAAATGACTATTTCAAAAACGACTAAAAAATGACAAATTACTCACAAAAACTATTCAGAGTAACGTGAGTAAATGTAATTCGTTACTTTCCACCTCTGGAAATGACTAAAGGATTGGCGATGTAATGAGTGTTGTCATGGCACGATCTGATCACTAGAGGCGCACTGCAAGTCCTCGGTTGGCAACACAGATATTTTTGGATTATGTTGTCGACCACTATGAAACGTCGAAATATCGAAATTGGTATCAGCCTTAAAAAGCCAGGCGCTACCCAGAACATCGTGAAGAGGTTTCCGCGCGGAACTGAAGAAACCTAGAAGACAAAACATCCCCGTTAACAGGCGTGAACGAGAAACTCATAACTGGAAATTTGCTTTGCCACTCTGGATCTGAATTCCGATTAATTTTTTTAAAACACAAACTTGAGACCTGCATTCCAATTAGGGTTCCCTCTCCCTCTCAGATTCGCATAATTGGACGGCGTTCAGGTTTGGCGTAAGAACGCGGAAGAGAACGAGAGCTTTCGGAGGAGAGAACAGGCGATCGTCTTAGTCATCATACTCGCCGTTCTCTCCCCCCACGCCCGTGACAATGAACCTCCGGGACGTCTATTTATTCGGCTGTGATTAATGCCGTCCCCCACCCCCACCCCGCCCCGCGCTGTAAAGCAGCCGGAGGAATAAAAGCGATGAGAAATGTATTACGCTGTCACAAAGCATTACTGTTGAAAAGCTAAACACATCGGCTAGACCAAAGGCACAGGGGAGCCGCCGGGGCTTTAGGCCCGCTCGATGCCGACTCGACCATATTTTCTTCAAGTCCCGCCGTGACGTTAAGAATAGATTTTCTGGCTTTGTGGAAGTGTAAGAACTCAGCTGATGTATAGGAGTTTAAATCGGGCCCGTCAGCATGGATTGCACTGGTAACAGAGTAACGCGCTGATTAGACCCAGGATTAATGGAGTAATCAGAGGGGGCTTCGTTTTGGGCGTTTTTGTTATTGCGTGACAAAGCGGACACGGTAAAGGTCTCAAAAATCATTTAAGGGAGAAAAAAATGAGAAGGAAACTTTTAGGCTCTTTATGTCCACAACCATTATAAAAATCGTTACAACTTGAGCTTGACCGATAAATCGGCGTTCTGATATTATCACCCGATATGAGATAACCTTTTTTTTTTAAATGTATCGATGTTTATAATAATAATTATAAAAAACATCCAATAAATGACAATTTACAAAAGTTTTTTAGCATTGTTGTTGGTTAGTAGTAAACAAATCTTGCAGACAAATCTGTATTACGCCATTCATATATTTATATACGCCTTATATAAATACAGATCCTTCCTCAGCATTGAAATTTAGATATTTTTTCTATTTCAAAATAGATTGATGTTTTTGATATTTGGTATTGTTGATATGTTTTATTATTTTAGATTGATATTTTGATGATTTACATTTTTAATTATTTGTTTAAAAATATATTTTTTCATTATTTGATCTTAATATTTATGATATTGGATCATTTTATACTGATCATTTTTATATTGATTTTTTTTTATTATTTGATATTGTTCCTTTGATTTTTGATATTTGTTATTTTAAAATATTTGTTTTATTTTTTGATGTTTGATATTTTTGATCCTCTGATATTTTTAGATTTTTTTTATTATTTAATATTGATATTTGATATATATCTTTATTTTTAATTTTTGGAATTATTTGGTATATTTTTTACTTAGATATTTTTGATTTGTTGACATTTCAAAATAAGTATCAGCTGTAAAAACTGGAGCCATGTCGTCCTTTACAATATTTTAATATTTAGAATAATTAGAATAAATGAAATGAAAAACAGCACCTTGCACTGCTTATAAATCTGTTTTTTCACTTGTAAAATAATAAGCATAAAGCATCAATTCTTCAGAAATGCAGAAAGCCTTTAAAAGGCCTGACGTTTTTAGTTGGAGCTCCAGCTCATGCCGGCAGGAGAGGTTTTATCCCTGACGCTGTTCATAACAAGGGCTGGATTTCGAGAATAAAAACAATTTAACACCATAACGTTGTTTTTCTTTTTGGTCATGTTTTTCCAAGGCGTCCGCTTGTGCGCTTGTGTCTCTGTCGCACTTATTGTTGGAGCTTCACAAAACCATAACCGCATTTCCTTGTACTAAAAACCGCGTCTTGACCCCGCAGGAGACCAAAGATAGCTTTTTTGGCTTTAGTGGAGGACACGGTAGTGAGCCGTAGTCTGTATATAAGGTGCGTTGCGGGTAAAGTCGTAACGATACATCGATCTACATCGGTACATTGATTCAACGATCAATGAGCTAATATCACTGTTCATAAATATTGATATTTTTATTATTCATTTCAATGTCTGCTTTAGCTCAGGAATAAAAATGTCGAATGATATTGTCTCATAGCGATCGCCGGCCCCTGAACTGCCTCAAATCGAGGTTTTGTTGTTTTTTTTGTTGTTGAAAACATATCTATTGAAAGAGAAATTCTTTGGTTGTGCTGTGCTTCTGAAGAAACAAAACAAACACAAATACGTATCAATATTTTTTTTAACATAAAATATCAAAATCGTTATCGGGCTTAAATTTCCTGTATCGGTCAGCCTCTAGCCACTGCAAGTAACTAAAGTCCATGCAAAAGTCAGATTTTAGGCCTCGTTCACACGGACGTCTGAACCGGACGTTTTTCTGGTGTTCGTGGCGCCAGGTGAGCGCCGACTGAACGCCGACCGTTTTTCTGCTCATTGGAGCAAATCAAAGTGTCCACATGGGCGTTCAGCACCGGCATTCGGCCGGCTGCGCGTTCAGGTGGCATCAAATAAACGTTTTCTTGCCGTCGAAATCCCGACGAACGCGAGGAAAATGACGCTATTGCGAACGCCTATGAAACGCTATTGCGAACGCCAGTGAAACGCCGCTGAACGCAACTACAAAACGCAGCAAAAACGCGTATGCCGTTCAGAGGGCGTTCATTTCGAACGTCCGTGTGGACAAGGCCTTAGTCTGCATTGTGATTTGGTTTGCACCGATCCGATACGTGGATCAGACATCGGTCCGATAACGACGTACGTACGCACAATTTGTTAGGCATGGGAAGCAAATTATACATGATTTTACTGTTTAATTTCCTTAACAACGCCAGCCCTCGCTCGCAATCTCCGCGTTCCTCGCTGTGTGTGTTAGCGCTCGCGTCTCTCACAGGGACGTCCGACATTTGCTGAAGCGATCCAGTTCAGTCAAATCGTCCCCTTTATTACAGACCAAACTTACATTTTAGCTGATAACAAAAACAACCAGCGTTCTACTCGCAATACAGCCGTTTACTTGACGTTTTCAGTGTTCGCTCCGAGACGCGAGTTATGTGGAACGCCGTCATGTCAAACGACTCTCATGTGGAACGCCGTCATGTCAAAAAATGGCCCAGAAACGAGTCCAGATTGGCTCCAAAATTGCCAAAACATCAGTCTTTCTTTATTTTTCACTTGATAAGAAAATATTTTTGACATTCTATAACGTTAGAAAGTAAAAAATAAATATAGAAAAATGGATGGTTTGTTATCAAATAATTTTATTCTGAATCCAAATTCTCTTAGGGCTGTGAAGGTTGAAAACTGACATCGGATCGGTACTCAGGATCGGCCGATACCCAAAGCCCAACTATCGGCATCGGTATGGGACCTGAAAAAGTTCCTAATTGTGACGTCAGCAGACTTCGAATAGTGTAACGGCGAATCGTTACGTGATGAAACGTGTGATTTACACCCCGAGTTGATGTGTGTGTGCAGTAAGTGATTCCTATTCCTAAAGCGTGTGTGTGCAGGCCAAATCGGTGTGATTTTTTTATTATTTCTTCCCCCCCACCTGCTCCGAGCTCACCTTGGAGGCTCGGTGCGTGACCTGCGTCACTCGGCGCGCCGTAGCCGTGAACAAATTGCACACAGAGGGAGAGATGAACAGCTTTGTGACAATCACCGAGCAGAGAGGCTTCACCTCATCTCACACCTTCCGCTCAGACACCAGCACACAAAGACGTCACCTTGACATGCGGCTGTAAACGAGGGTTCGCGTCGAACGCCGTTAACCGTTTCTTTGCATGATAATAATTATTTTAAAAAAAAAGAAATAATTAAAAAATACCCTGACCTGTACTGTAATAAACTTGTGAAGCCTTTCTTCTCCTTCACACTTGCCATCGTTTACTTTATTAAACAGACAAAAAAAAAAACCCTGGCCACTTCTCCAGTAACTTTTAGGCATTTATGAGCAGATATTAACCCCAACCCTAACTCTAACCCTAGGTAGGGGCTGAATTCCCAGCCTAAATTTAAACCTAGTCCTAGCCTAGGCAAATCTCCGTTGACACTGTATCTTAGCCCAGGACCAGGCTTAATCCGTGGTCAAGAAACCAGGCCTAGAACTTTACAGGTATGAATTACGGCCTAAACACAATGTCGCAATATTTTAAGTCGTATCGCGATACGCGATATATATCTAGACACCTTGAAATTTTCTCCACATCATTTTAGAAATGTATAGACGTCCAAATTTATTGTTTATTGTTGTCATTTATCAGCTAAATATGCATTTTGTTTGTAATAAAATGGAAATTTTGACTGAGCTGGAACAGTTTTGCGATCGACGGCGTTCCACGAATGCCATTTATGCGCTTTTACGCATTTACAGCCGTCTCCAATTATAGTTTTGTGAGGATTTGAACTCGATGTTTACCATGTAGTCATTTACTACATCACACGTGGAGCAAGCAGTGATGTATCGATGATATTCAATATATCGCCCACCTCTAGTACGAAGATCAAATGTGGGGCTGATGCGCGTTGCTCGGGATAAGCATCTGCGAAAGGCCCTACATGTAATTATGGAACGGAAGTCTACTGTGGATCAATCTCAGGGCCTTCCTCCCGCGCTCCATTACGAACCTGGCGTCGTTGACGTGATGACAGATTTTCGTGGCTTTCGCTTTGAGTAATGAGTGAGTTTAGAGGGAGCGCGTCTAACCTCTGTTTCTTTTTTCTTTTTTTAAAGCAGGATATTGGCTCGTGCTTTTGAGTTAAAGCGATCGCAAAGTGCTACCGGAGGCAGATCGTTCCCTCTCATTTATTACGCCGCTACACTTTAATTCATTACAATGTCACCGCGCCGCGCGGCACTTTCCAATCGAGTCTTTGCTGCGGCACATTGGGGGGTAAAAAAGGGATCGAGATCATCGTAAGGTTGAATTATATTGTTTGGTTACGTTTAATAAAAAAAGAACATAATCAAACATCAAAAAAAAAGTGTCAAATTTCTAAATATAGCCGCAAGTGGCAACAAGTGGGGTCCAAGCAAATGTCAGAAAAAGCATCACAAAAGCAGCTGAGGCAGGAAGCGTCGAAGAAAGCGTCGAGGTAGCGAGTCAAAATTAGCAAAATAATCGCAAAACATCTCTATTATGACACTGCCGCCAAATAGCGCCATTGTGTAATTACTGTTGGTGGCGTAACGGTAGGGTGTTCGCCCCGTGATCAGAAGACCGCGGGTTTGAATCCAGGACCGGTAAAGTTACCCCTGAGGTACTCATGAGCAAGGTGCCATCCCCGAGCACTGCCCCCCACTGCTCCTTCATGGATGGACCAAATGCAGAAGTCACATTTTGTTGTAGTCCACTGTGTGCTGTGCTGTGCTGTGGTGTGTTCGCAACGAACAAATAATCACTCACTTTCAATTAACACCTCAGTGAATAGGCTGCATACATTTATGTAGCGCTTTTAGCGCCCCTAGAGGTCAAAATGTATTGGTCTCTGCCATACTTTTAGGCCGATCACTACGCTTTTCGAGCTATGCCGAGATGCACACCAGTCGCTTCCTGCGACTTACAGTTCAAGCTGCACAATCCATTTTGTAGGAATATTATATTGTAAAATATCAGTAATAATAATAATAATAATAATACTAGTAAAAAACATTGTGCTTGGACCCCTAATTCTCAATTTTAATTAGATCTTTTAAATGAAGTTTAATTTAAATCGCTATTAAATAACATTTTAAATTGCAATTTTAAAAAAAAATGACGTGTCCAGATTTATTTAGATTTATATTAACCAATTTATTAAACACTAGTTTTTGGATGAATTTACGTTGGTTGATTAATTAATTAATTTACGCAAGTTGGTTGATAATGACTTTTCTTCACTTTTTTGGCAAATTTTCTCACTACAAATACAATGTTTCAAGTTGAAAAAATAGAACCAGATCTTTTTCGTTTTGTTTCGGTGTGTGTTCGTTTTGGATTCTCGAGGGTATGAATTAGGACAAGGCGCAGATAACAGCTGCTCCCCGAGCTCACGGATTCTCTGCAAACAGGAGGAATAATCACACCTCCGTGTGCAGTCTCTCAGTGTGTGCAGAGAGCAGAGGCTGAACGCTGTGATTAGATTGTGTGATTGTCATAAAAAAAACGAGCTAATCCCAAACGTAGAACGTCGGAATGTGACGGAACTGGACCTGAGGCTGTGATTTTTATTATTTTTATATTTCATACAACTTTTTTGGAATAGGATCTAATAAACGTCTTGAACGTCATTATAGAAGCGGTGATCGACCGATACGATATTTTCAAGACCGATACCAATTTCGATATATGAACATTCCGGGAAAAATATATTAGCGTCCGAAATATCCAAGCACTGGGTTCTTACGAGGCAGATGGTAGCGTAGCGGCTAGCGAGTTGACCTCATGATCGGAAGGTGGCCGGTTCAAGTCCCGGACCGGTAAAAGGTACCACTGAGGTACTAATGAGCAAGGTACGGTCCACGGTAGACCCACCGATACCCAATGCAGTATCCTCATCACTGCATTGGTATAGCGCCCCCCGTTGGACCCACCAGCACCTCTGTCGTTAGCAACTCTCCGAAGTCGGTCTCCTTTTTCCCAATTCTGGAAATAATTTTTTGGTTTGAAGAATAAAAGATGCAATGCTCAGAGGTGCATGAGAGGTGCATGCTTGACAAGCTAAGGGCAAGAATAATATTCATATATTCATGTCTATTTCGGGTGAGCTGCAAAAAACAAACGGAAAATGAAAACGGAGGAAAGTCAAGAAGCGTCCAGCATCGGGTTTTTTCTTCCATTTTTTTTCCCTAGCACCGGAGGCGGCGGATCCGAGTCGGCGTGGCGTTGAAATTTTTTTTTCTCCTTTCAATATTTAAAATGAGCTGATTGAATTTGAAAAAAAAAAAACGGGTTGGAGAGACGGATGCCTGCTCCAGCTCGTTAATTCCGGGCTTTTTTTTTTGTTGCAGAGCGTACGCCGGAGCGCCGAGGGCCGCACATTCGTATTTGTTATATATTAATTGCCTCGTTTTTCAATGTTTCCTCGCTCTCTCTCTGTCTCTGTCTCTCTCTGTCATATTCCGTTTCTCATTCCTAGCGATAGCGGGCAGGCGTCTGTGAGACTTTTTTTAGCGATTCCTCAAGGGAACGCGGAAGACAGAATTCCGTCGGAATGTCCTCGTGGCTCTGAGAGGCTCCGGTGAGGCGGAAGAGAGGATTCACTGTAAGAGCCGCTGCCACCGCTGGTCGGGAAGCTGCTTCAGGCCGTAATTGCGGGCGGCTGCATTTCGATGTGTTCCTGTTTTCACTCGTTCATCATTCTTTATCTTTGCGTGGATTACTCAGTTTTTCCCTCTCTTCTCCTCATCTGTCGGTTCCCCCACTCTTTTTTTCTACATCTCTCTCCCTCTCTCTCTCTATCTGTCTTTCTCTCACTTCCATCTCTCTTTCTTTTTCTTCCTGTTTTTTTCTTGTTTCTTTTTTCCGTTATATTTTTTCTCTCATCCATCTTTCTCTCTTCATCTTCTTCTCATCCGTCTTTTTCTCTATTTGTTCTTTACCTGACATCTATCTATCTATCTATCTATCTATCTATCTATCTATCTATCTATCTAT
>JAVGVS010002477.1:0-11481 GCA_032718565.1 Distichodus sexfasciatus
TTTCTTTCTATCTATCTATCTATCTATCTATCTATCTATCTATCTATCTATCTATCTAAATTAATATATTATTAGTGTGTGTATATCTATATATGTTTAGGTGTAAGTGTGTGTATATATGTATGTGTGTGTGTCTCACCCACTGCTTGAGGAGCCAGGATCTGTGTGAATCCTGCTGAGAAGGTGATGAGGACTACAGGGTAGGTGACCCAGGCCAGGTACTGCAGTAACATGTTGCTGTCCAGACCCCCGTACATCCACTTCTGTGCTACACACATACAAACACAGACAACCCACACACAGCACCTGCAATTTCAACCATCTTTTATCAGTCTTCAGTGTTTCAGCTTAGGTCTTTATATCAGCCCTCAGAAAGGAAAACCTGAAGAAGCCAGGTTCACTTAAAACTAAAAAGTGCAGATGAAAGTGTTCATTTTTACATAGATTCAGATTTTAAGAGTTCAATATTGTAAGTTTATGATCAAATATAACACTAGTGAGATTTTTCAGGTCCGACAGCTTCACGTCACTCTCCCTCACCTTGCTGACAAAAAGCAATGGTGTAGTCCATCACCCAGCTCACGAGTGCCATCAGCAGGCCAAGGAGGATGAGGAAGATCCAATCTTCACCCACTCGTGAAATCAGGAACTTCTGACAGCGTGAAGTGCACACTGATGAGAAACAGACAGGAACCAAGGATCAGCAGACTCATTTAGAACCATGTCTCTTATGTTGACAAGACTACCTTTAAACGCCTTTATAACCTTTAAATATGTCCAATATAAAGTATCTTTGCTACAACCAATTTTCTGTTTTAATACAGTAGCTACACTACCAATATGCTCACTGACGAGAAATAAATAAGAACTGAGTTCCAAAGACTTATCCAGAACGTATCTCTAATGTTGGGAAAACTCCTTTTAAATGCATTGTTAAGGTAAAACTAAGTCAGATAAAAAGTATCTAAGATACAGCCAAGTTACTGATTTAATTTAGTAGTTAGCTAGACTACGCATGTGCACACTGACGAGAAAAAGACGAGAGGAGAACCAAGTTCAGAAGACTTATCAAGAACATGTCTCTAATGTTGAGTAAACTATTTATAAATGCATTTTTAGCTAGAAATAACATCAAATTTAAAGTATGTACACTAGACCCAATTTTCTGTTTAATATAGTAGCTACGCTACCAACATGCTCACTGATGAGAAACAGATGAGAACCGAGGGTCAGTATCTGAGAGGCTTATCTACAACCATGTCTCTAGTGTTGAGAAACTACCCTTAAATGACTTTTTAAGTTACAAGCTACATCTGATTAAAAGTAGCTAATAGCCAATGTTTTCTAGATTATTGTAAAATTTGGGCACAGTTGCCAGTATAATGGTTAGGGAGTTGGCCCTGTCATCCGAACATCGCTAGTTCAAATCCCGGACCTGTAAAGGTACCACTCATAAGCAAGGTACCATCCAGGCGCTCCGGCACTCCAGCCCAGGCGCTGCCAAAAAAGCTTCCCACTGCTCCTTGATGGATGGGTTAAATGCAGAGCTCACATTTGGTTGTGGCGCACTGTGTGCTGGCTGTAGTGTGTTCACAATGACAAATAATCACTCACTTAAATGTTGTACTTGTATAACTATGTATGTGACAAATAAATAATCTTGAATCTTGTGAACATGTTTGGCTGTATGGACTACCACCACTGGCCCCCTGAGCAAGACCCTTAACCTCAAGTTGCTGCAGGGAGACTGTCCCTGAAAGTAGGAAAAGGAATTTGCTCTGGAAAAGAGCATCTGCTAAATGTCATAAATGTAAATGTTGTGTGAAGTGTTTGTGGCTGCATGCAACTCTCTCCTCCATCTCTAATTGTATGTACAGTCACTCTCCTTCCTCCCTCCCTCCCTCCCTCCCTCCATGCATCCTCCTCCTCCTGGTTATAAATAGGCCTCTACTAGTCGACGTGTTGCGCATTGCTACATTATGCATGCACGCTACGCTATAGCAGTGACATCCGCAGCGCCGAAGCACGAAGTGCCCGTCACTGAGACGACTCCGTTGACGTCGCCGGGGAAAGCGCTGGCTAGGCGCATTTTCCACAGGCGTCCCTCAAAATGAAAAAATAAATACATTTTAAAAATGAGGTGTCGGAATACACCCTCTCTCAGCGTCGCTCACGGGGAGGAGGGAGGGATTTTAGAGACAAGGTTGGCAGCTTGGTGCAATTCCAAATATTACTGTCCTACATTAGTGACGACGGGAACATCATGCACTCCGATCACGTAGCTTTAAGGGCTTTGTTTAGGCTTTGACATTGTAGAGATGACAGGTGGAGGAGGCCGGGTGGAGTGGGGGGACGATGCCAGCGTGGGGCAGGGTTTTAGTTTTAGAGTGCTTGTACGTATAGACCAAGCAACCGCTCATATATGCCACACCACAGTGAAACTTAGTGATTATTTGTCATTGTGAACACACCACAGCACAGCACCCAGTGCACCACAACTAAATGTGACCCATCCCAAATGTGAAGGAGCAGTGGGCAGTTGACATGGGCAGTGCCGGCTGAGCAGTGTTTGAGGACAGTACCTTGCTCATGAGTACCTCAGTGGTACCTTTACCGGTCCAGGTTTTGAACCAGTGACCTTCCGATAAGAGGGTGAACTCCCAAGCCTTTACGCTACCAACTGCCCCATCAGGGGTGTCAGGACAAGACTATGTCTGTGTAGATTCTCAGTCATCCAGGACATGACATTGGCTGGGGTTGGTAATCTAATGGCTAGGGAGTTGGCTGTATGATCACAGGGTCGTTAGTTCAAGTCCTGGACTGGTAAAGGTACCACTGAGGTACTCATAAGCAAGGTACTGTGTCCAAGCACTGTGGGTGCTGCCAAAGCTACCCACTGCTCATATACAGTTGGGTCAAATGGAGAGGTCGCATTTTGTTGTGATGTCATGTGTGCTGTGCTGTGTTCACAATGACAAATAATCAGAATAAATGAGTTTTTAAGCTAGATTTAAACATATCAATGGAGGGAGGAATCTAAAATCTTGGAGCAACAACTGAGAACGGCTAAAGATCTCCCCAAGACTATAGACAAGACCTTGGAACTGTCAGCAAGAGTTTGTTCACAGACCTGATGATGTACAGTAGGTCGCGAGCGTATTTTGGACCAATGCCATGCCAAGTTTTAAAAACAAACAGTAACACCTTAAAATGAATTTTGAACTTCACTGGGAGCCGGAGAAGGGAGGCCAGAGAAATCTGGCTGCTGCGTTCTGGACCAACTGCAGGTGAGACAGCATATAAAGACGCCCCTGTTCTCACCCACCGTGACCGAATCGTCTCAAGCGTCTGTCATTCATCCGCAGCTTATCTCAACACACACACTCTCACACACTTGTCGTGTCTCTCCTTTTTCACCTCGTAAAACGAGAGTCTCTCTGAACATCTCTTGCCCCTGTCGCTGCTGCCATGGGCAGATAATCGCTTCAGGCTTTAAGCGGGGCAAAACCAGCTTATCCACTTTTTTGCCTTTTTATAGTCTCTATCCTCTGCGCTGCACAAAGCAGAATTATGGTAGAATTAAGTGTTGAGGAGTAGTGATGCAACTAACTTAACTACTTTCAGAAGCTTATCACTTTTAGAAAATCTACTTTTAAAACATAGGCAGTTGGTAGCGTAACGGTAAAAGAGTTGAACCTGTAATTGGAAGTCTGGTTCAAGTCCTGGACTTGTACCATTGAGGTACTAATTAACAAGGTACCATCCACAAGCACTGCTTCCTGGGTGCTGCCGAAAAGCACTATGTGCTGTGTTCATAATGACAAATAGTGAGGGAGTGATTATTTCTGTCATTGTGAACACAGCACACAGTGCACCACAGCCAAATGTGACCTCTGCATTTGACCCATCCATGAAGGAGCAGTGGCAAGCCGACATGGGCAGTGCCTGGGGATGGTACCTTGCTCATAAGTACCTGAGTGGTACTTTTACCGGTCCAAGATTCGAACCAGCAAACTTCCGAACACTTAGTAAATTAGTAAATTTGCATGCCGTTGTGCTTGGCATATTGTATTTGGGCTAGGTGCTGGTTGATATCGTTGACTGTTATCTTTTATGTCCAACTTTTCATTCAGGGTCATAATAATCCCATAATATGAAAAAAAAATCACTTTTTCTGTTCTTTGAACATCCATTTGGGTCTGTACTGCCTCTACAAACACTGTAAGTTTGATAAAAATGGTGAATTGTGTTAGTATTATTACTTTATGAATGTCAGAAATCGCATTCTGAAACAAGTCATTTAGATTTTCTCTACTACTTCTACGTCACAGTAGGGGAAAATATGAATAACTCCACCCTCCTATCTGAGAAGCGCCGCCCACCAGGTAGAACTGCTAGCACTTCCTGATCCGCCATGTTTTCTCACAAGTGCCACGGTAGAAATCGCAATGAAGAAGTCTCCCTGCGGAGTGTTGTGTTTAACATGTATGGCTGTATGGATGGTCTGTTAGCAGCAGCCATGCCAATTATTTCTCACCGTGCTGTCTACGGAACTGGGGCATGGGCAGCAGCGGCTGATTTGCATTTAGGAACACTAATGAGAAACGGCTTGTACTGAAAAGGCACAAATGCCTAATCTGAGAGGTATTTCCACCAATCTACTTCAGAGACATGTTTAGTGGAGCTCATAGACCTATTTTAACTTCTTGATAAAATGTATAAATAAGGGACCTTTACACGTAAAAATCATTGGGCCTCATTCACCAACTGTTCTTAAGAAGAAATTTGTTCTCAAAACCCATTTACACAGTTTTCACAAAGATTCTGACATTGACCAATGTTTTCTTATTTGAGATTTGTTCTTAGGTAACATCTGAATCTAAAAATGCTGATGAGAACTCTTGCACAACTTGCACAACTATGTAAGAATGTAAATAATTAAATTAGGGTTAGGGCTAGGGTTAATTAATTAAATGTATTAATAATGAAACACAAACACATTAGCCTAACTCTGGCTAACACTGGCATATTTATCTAAACCTACATTTAACTTAACTAAAATTGGGATTAAACCAGAACCAAGCCTTTAATCATATTTACAGTCATGTAACCCAGGTCTAATAATTACTGTAGCTGACAGTGCTGTAATTATGCAGATGGTTCAGTGAAATCTGCCGCACTGACTACATAAGAGAAATAAGAAACACTAAAGCACAAATGAGTTCTGCAAAACTGCACGCATTTGCTTGAGGATGAGCTCTACTGGTGCATGGTGTCAGCTAAACTGTTCTTCAAATAGCTCCAAAATAAAAACTCCCACTGTGAAAAATCAATATTAACATGTGTTTGCAGAAGTGCACTTTGGCCTTTGTAGTCCTGTGAAGGGGGTCTGAAGCATTTGTGAAGCCTATCTAGTGCAGTTTACCTGGTGTATTAAAAACAGGTCGGCAGCAAACAGGTTTGTGTCAATATGGAATATTAACATCAATGTGCATTAATATGGAATAAACCTTTATCTATCATTACCTGAAACAAAGGTTGGTGTTTTCATGTTTATTAACTTAGTCACGACCTGGTCCCTGATTCACCTGCATTTTGTTGATTCTGGAAAAGACAGATTTTCCGCTGTGGTACCCAGTGCTGTTTGAGTTCCTGCCTTCCCGAGATGTTGATTTCCCACCTTCCCGAAATGTTGAGTTCCTGCATACCAAGTCCAGTTCCGGCGTTGCCAAGTGGTTGAGTTTCCACCTTCAAGAGATGTTGAGTTCCTATTTTTCCCAGATGTTGATTGCCTACCTTGCTGAGATGTTGAGTTCCCACCTTCCTGAGATATTGATTTCCAGCCTTCCCAACACCCCGTGATCCTACTGAGCTACTACTTTCTTGAGATATTGCAATCCTGCCTGAGCTGCCACCTTCCTGAGATGCTGCTGTGGTACGTGTCTTTTCCCAGTTGTATTTGAGTTCCCGCCTTCCTGACATGTTGAATTCCCACCTTCCCAAAATGTTGAGTTTCTGCATACCCGAGAAGTTGGGTTCCTGCCGCCACACCATGATCCCACCTTCCTGAGATATTGCAGTCCTGCCTGAGTTGCTGCCTTTTTAAGATGCCATGGTCCTGTACAAGGTCCCACCTTCCCAAGATGATGTGATGGTTGCCCAGTTAAGTGCTGAAACCCTGCCCAAGTTCCTGCCTTTTTACAATCAAGTTCCCTCCTTCACAAAATTCCCTGATACTGCCTGAGTTCCCACCTTCCTGAAACACCATGTACTGGATCCCACCTTCCCAAGAAGGTTGTGGTACAGCCAGCAGACCCACCTACCTGAGATGCCATGGTGATGCTCAAGTTCCCACCTTTACATGATGATTCAGTGCTGCCCGATCTCCAAGCCTTACTGAGATCTTCACTTACTGAGATGCTGCAGTCATGCCTGACTTCCTAACTCCATAGATGCCAGTGTCCAGCTGAGCTCCTGCCTTTCAGAGAACCCAAGTTCCAGCCTTCCTAGCTGGGGCACTTGGTAGCATAATGGTTAAAGAATTTATCCCATGATCAGAAGTTCGCCAGAATCCTGAACCAGTAAAGGTACCACTGAGGTACTCATGAGCAAGGCAACATGCCCAAGCACTGCTCCCTGGGCACTCCCCATGTTAGCTGCCTACTACTCCATCATGGATGGGTTAAATGCAGGGGTCACATTTCAATGTGGTGCACTATGTGATGTGCTGTGTTCAAATAATAAATGCTGGAGTCCTGTCTGAGTTCCCGCATTCTTGAAGTGTTATGGCTCTGCCTTTCTGAGTCACTGAAGTGGTCCGAGTTCCTGCCTTGACAAGATGTCATGGTCCTGCAGAGGTTCTTGCATTTTTGCCTTCATGAGATACTGCAGTGGGGGTCTATGTTCCTGCCTTGTCAAGACCCACTTGAGTTTTCCCAACTTTTTCCCACCTCCCACCTTCTCGGGATGCCTGGTTAGAATCTTGGTCCCTTTTATACAGTGCCATTTTCTACACTGACTCTCTCTCCCAGCAACTGCAAAAAAGCAAGCATGCAAAAACTGCAAAACAGCAAGTTCAAAAACTCTTCTGCTTTAGACACATTTAACCAGCTCTTGACTGTCTCTCAGCTGTTCTCATGAAGGTCCCATTTCTGTAATCACTTATTGATGCAATACTAAGACAATTTACCAAATGTGGTTAACATAACTGACATTACTTATCCGCAATTATGTATTATTCATTAGCCATCACTAGTTGACATTTTGTGTGCAGGCGCTTGTCATGATAACTAACGTCAAAATTTTGAAGCCTCGCATCTCATCGCTTCGCCTTGCCTCAGGACAGCTCGCTTCTCCCTCGGGAAGTAGAACGCCAGCTCACTAGCGGCTACACACTTTGCTCCACGGCTCCCCAACGCATTAGCATTAAAACAGACAGTTTATAGCAGCGGCACTTAGCCACGGAACTCCGAGCGAGGGGATGTGACAGTGCGATTTTGACAAGCTGTCGCTAATCGTGCCAACTCTGTTTCTCCACTGCACCACGGATAACGGCTAATTACTCACGGGAATGATGGGAAGGGGTAGTGAGAAAAGATTAAAGATTAGAGTGTGTGACTACAAATCATACACACACATCCTCACTAACTTGCTATTATTAAGTCGTTTATGGTTGCTACAGTAAGTTGAAATGTAATGGAAGTGTGCAGTGGTGCTGCATTCTCATCGCTTGAGGCTTTTCACTGAGATTTTTCCACCTCTCTTGACAAGATTTGCTCATTTTCAATTCATTGGCAAGAACTTAGCAATTTTAACACTTGTAAGCCACTTGAGAACATCGGTTTTCTATTTTGGAAGTGCTTCCATGCATGAGGGAAGCTTTTTGTCTTGTGTTTTACCAATGTTTTGATGTGTCCTTAGACATTTGCATTTAGAGAATTTAGTAGACGCTCTTATTCAAAGCGATTTACAGTCTTCCCGCGGTGTCTCCATTTCCAGTCCTGGAGGGTCGATATCCTGGAGTTCTTCCATCATACTTCAGTTCAGAGCATTGACACCTTGCCTCAGGTACATCCTGACCCAAACTGACTCACCAGGTATGATGGAGATCCTCCAGGATACTGGGCCTCCAGGACTGGAACTGGACACGCTGGCATACCTGGAAGCACTGCTGGGGCAGTTGTAGCCTAACGGTTAGGGTCAGAAAGTTGTTTGTTCGAATCATGGACCAGTAAAGATACCACTGAGGTACTCATGAACAAGGTGCCGTCCCCAAGCACTGCTCCCTGGGCACTGCTCATGTTGGCTGCTCACTGCTCCTTCACGAATGGGTCAAATGCAGAGGTTACATTTCTTTGTGGCGTAATGTGTGCCGCGCTGTGTTCACATTGATAAATAATCACTCACTTTAACTTACAAATACAGAAACAAATGATTTGAATATTGTTGGGAATTTTTTCTGACACTGACTACTAGTGGTGTAACGATACATCAGTCTACATTGATACATCACTTCAATGATTAATAGCATCGATCCAAAATGAAAACATTGATATTTTGCTTATTGTAACATCCCTTTATTTCAGGAATTAAAATGTCAAATAATATTTTAGTTGCTTCCTGGAATTTGATATGAATGGAAGTGATTGTGTCAAATATAATACACCAGCTCAACTATAAACGGCAGAGCTTATAATCAAACAAACTTTATCATTCCTCTTATTTAACCTTTTCACCCATTTAATATCATTTGCTATGTTTTTTTCTGAATTAATTTAATTAGAATTTAATTATTTTTCTGTCCACCTTTATTTTTACACGTTTTTGTCGTAGAGACACCGACACCAGCACAAATGCATCACTCGTTTTGTTCACATAAGGACAGAAAGTATGATCAAATTTCTCCACATATAATGGGGAACACTAAACACTTAAACTTTTTTACGTTTTTTAACTTTATTACTCCTTTTTACAAAACTTTATTTGCCCCTTTTACCCTTTTAAATTCCATTCCTCCCTTTTACCATTTCCACCACTTTTTACTTCAGCACACAGCAATCATACACTTTCCCCAGGTATTGCTGGTCTAGTTTAATTTTGGTATTTAATTATGGTAAGACCTGCTATGAATCAATTATGCATGACAACAGATGGACTATAAGTCTGATGGCGTGTAGTCAGCACACACACACACCTCGAGCTGGCTGCTCAGTAAGACTCAGATGCTGTGAGTAGGTGGTGTGTTGATGCTCCTCCAAATCCCCCCAAACACACTGACATTGCTCTCCCTCTCTCTCTTGCTGTCTTACTATTTTTGTCTCTTTCTCTCTTTCGGACTCGCTCTGTCGTTCTTTGTTTTTCGCCTTCTCTCTCACTGAATCTGTTTATCTCTCATTCTGTTTCTATTCTCTCTCTCTCTCTCACCCCTTGGTGCCTTTCTATTTTTATATGACTCTCTCCCTCTCTTGCTCTCTGACTTGTTCTGTTGTTGTGTGGTTTTCCCCCTCTCTTTCACTTTCTTTCACTGTCTCTCTCTCTCCTCCACCTCGTTCTCTCTCTTTCCCTCTATCTCCATTTCCCTTCCTCTCTCTCTTTCTGCAACAGGAGATTTTTCATGCGTTTCTCCTCTAGCTGAGCGTTTCACACTCAACAGGCTGTGTGAGGAGGCGATGATGATGATGACGACGGCGATGATGACACAGAAGGTGTGTGTGTGTGTTTGTGTGCGTGTTTATGTGTGTGTGTGTGAGAGTGCAGAGAATCCAACAGCAAGGTGTTTGGATTAATAAAGCCAGAGAAGGAGTTGAGTTCTCATGCTCTTAATGAAGTGTGTTTGTGAGTAAATCCAATGGTGTGAGGAGATGAGGTATGAGGAGGTGAAGTGTGAGGAGGTAAAGTGAAGTGTGAGGAGGTGAGGTGTGAGGTGTGAGGAGGCACAGTGTGAGGAGGTGATCATGAGGAGGCGAGCGTGAGGAGGTGAGCATGTGGAGGTGAGTGTGAGTAGGCGAGCGTGAGGAGGTGAGCAGGAGGTTAGGGAGGAGGCGAGCATGAGAAGGTGAGCATGTGGAGGTTAGCATGAGGAGGCAAACGTAGAGGTTAGTGTGAGGAGGCAAGCGTGAGGAGGTGAGCATGTGGGAAGAAGGCAGGAGGCGCAGCAGAAAGTATGAGAAGTAGGGGAGGGAGGTGGAGTATGTGGGAGGTTAGGGAGGGAGGTGGGCATGGGAGGTGAGGGGAGTAGGCGAGCGTGAGGAGGTGAGCATGTGGAGGTTAGTGTGAGTAGGTGAGCGTGAGGAGGTGAGTATGTGGAGGTTAGTGTGAGGAGGCGAGTATGAGAAGGGGTGGAGCATGGGAGGCAGTATGTGAGGAGGCAACGAGAGGTTAGTGTGTGAGGAGGCAAGGTGGAGAGGTGGGAGTATGTGGAGGCAGCTGAGGAGGCGAGTATGTAGAGGTTAGTATGAGAAGGCGAGGGGGAGGAGGTGAGTATGTGGAGGTTAGTGTGAGGAGGTGAGCATGTGGAAGCGAGGTGTGAGGAGGTGAGTGTGTGGAAGTGAGGTGTGAGGAGGTGAGTGTGTGGAGCTAAGTGTGATGAGATGAGGTGTGAGGAGGCGAGGTGTCAGGAGGTGAGTATGAAGAGGTGAGGAGGTGTGTTCAACGCTGTGTGCAGCACCTGTGGAATCTTAATGAGACTCACAAGGACAAAGCTGTGTGTGTGTGTGTTGAGCAGTTGGACGTGAGTGTGAGCAGCTGCAGTGTGATTAGTGTCCACTAGAGGGCAGCGCATCAGTACACAGAACTGAGTTGTGCAGCTCTGCTAACAACAGCAGCACACACACAAACACACACACACACACACACCATCGTCTACTCATCCTCCTCTATATGGTTCTATTTCTTATATATATATATATATATTTATTTATTTTTTTTCAGTATCTATTCTCTCAGTACCTGACCTCTCTAGATCAGTAACCAAAAGTAAACCCTCTTTTAATGGAAAAGGTTCAGGTTTCAAGGTTCAAAAGTAAATCCTCTTTTAATATCTCACATTAAACTTGAACCTTTTCCATTAAAACAATTTTCCTTATGAGGGCCAGCCCTCTCACACACAAAAATATCCTCACAAAACACCAAAAATCTGACAAATCAGGATTTTCGATTCTTATTGCGGCTTTTGCAGTTACATCACAACACTAGTGTTGTGGCTTTTGCATTAGAGTTGTGGCTTTTGTATTTGTGTTGTGGCTTTTGCATTAGTGTTGTGGCTTTTGTATTTGTGTTGTGGCTTTTGCATTAGTGTTGTGGCTTTTGCATTAGTGTTGTGGCTTTTGCATTAGTGTTGTGGCTTTTGCATTAGAGTTGTGGCTTTTACATTAGAGTTGTGGCTTTTGTATTTGTGTTGTGGCTTTTGCATTAGTGTTGTGGCTTTTGTATTTGTGTTGTGGCTTTTGCATTTGTGTTGTGGCTTTTGTATTTGTGTTGTGG
>JAVGVS010002478.1:0-11481 GCA_032718565.1 Distichodus sexfasciatus
TTTTTATATATGTTTATTCCATGTGCATATTTGTTCTTTGTTCTTTGTTCCCTCTTTCTTATTGCACTGAAAAAACTGGAGCCATGTCGTCTTGTCTCTCTGTATATCTGTACAGTATATAGCAGAGATGACAAAGTTTACTTTGACTTTGACTTTGACTTTGACTTTGACTTATCTTCTTTCACTGCATTGTTGCATTATTGCCACAACACTTACTATACCTAATGCCTCTGACTAGCTTGTAGAAGCTGTAGAATAAGGAACTGGTAGAATGTTACAGAATGAAACACAACCTGAACTAGACAAAGAAAACCAGTCATTAGTTTATTTTGTTAATTAACTGTAAGACTACACACCCACACAAACCAGCAGGGTAGTGTTCTGACACAGCTGGCAGTGTGTGCCCACATATATGTGTATGTTAATCAGAAGGACAGTGCAATAGCTGTAAATGCAGCCTGCTCAGAAAATAAAATTAACATTCCAACCTGCTTAAAACCCAGCTCTGCACCTCTAGCTTCATAAATTTCCAACAGTAACAATGTTTTCATCAAGACAGAAAACAGCAGAACTGTTTTATAATGACAGTCTACAGGCGTGATGTAACCCTACTGATTACTGATAGACTGTCACCTGCCAAACAACCAATCACGTTTTAGAAAAGGGGGGAATAACATCCACTTTATCCACAGATTTAAAATAACAAGTAACGAGAACCTTAATAGAAATGTAGTGAAGTGAAAGTCATAAATTTCCAAATAAAATACTACTCAAGTGAAGTACAGATACTTAAAAACTCTACTTAAGTACAGCACTCAAGTAAATGTACTTAGTTACTGTCCACCTCTGCTGGTTTGCTTGTATCAGTCTAAACAGAGGGCTGTTTTACAACATGTAACATTTACTTTTTCTTTTATTTTGGCATACACTGCATTTTAAAACATTACAAGTTTGTATTCCTTTTTCTGATTTCTTATTTCAAATAAATTTTATGACGGCATCTGCATGATTTTGTGTTCTTCAGACGATCTGCTATAGGTAACTCATGTCTACATGTGCAATGGAATGAAAAATTGCTTTCTTCTATCACTGACTGCAAAATGAGTGTGACAAAGATATTCAGCGTGTCTTTACAGTAGCACAATGTGCTATACACAATCTTGTAGATCAAGGGTCTCCAACTACCAGGTCACAAACCAGTACCAGGACCAGGGCCATGGACCGTTTCATGAAGGACAAAAAGAATTAAACTGTTTAAAAATGAAAGTCATTTTTATTGACCATCACAGTCCGTAGAGTGTTCTTTTTTATAAAACAAATTCAGTGTAACACCAGCCAGACACAAACATACAACTTATTCTAAAACAGTTTTAAAACCCTTACCAAGAACAGAGATCATATTAAAGTGAAGCTTTGTTGAAATAATATCAGACACAAAATAAATAAGACATGCAAATAGGAAAGACATCTTATCTCAGAAAAAACATATAGATTTAGATTCATGGCATTTAGTATACGCTTTTATTCAGAAATTATTTCATTTCTTAATCACATTAATTAAATTCAGAAAAACTAATTCCAGGATCTGCTCTACAGTTCTAGAAACTACGGAACCATTTGGCACTTTGTCAATTAAAGTATTTTTAGAATTTTGTTGAGCGAGAGAGAGCGAGAGAGAGAGAGAGAGAGAGAGAGCGAGAGAGAGAGCGAGAGAGAGAGAGAGAGAATCTTTGTCTGGACTAACTTTTACAATGCAATATTTTAACAAACTGAAAGAAGAAAGAACATTATTTCTCAATAAACGGAACAGCTTGGTTGTACAAGTTTAGTTGATTGTGTTTCGGGTCGAAGTTCAGTTCAAAGCAACAGATCCTATTTACTCTCAGGAGGCCAAACAATCAAGGTTTGGCAATTCCCTCATGTGTGCGTTATGTAATTTCTTAGTGGCACCTAGAATCTACACTTATCTGGACTCTTTTACTCTGCTGGAACTCTAAACCATGGAGAGCAATGTCAGAATGCTAACTAAAATGATTGTCACTGTTTTGCTTTTCCTGGCACTGGCAGGTAAGATCGTTGAGAAGTCCTTGAGAAAATGTATGCAACTTAGAAATAAGAGGGGCTCAAACTGAAACACAGAAAATATCTACTTAGAATAGTGAGCAGATCTAGAAGGGAAGGTAAAGATTTGTAAAAGTGACGCCAGATTAAAGATGCATATGTCTGGATTTGTGACACTGGTCAGAAATCAGTTTCATGTTTCTGTTTAAACATGTGTGTAAAATGTAAGTGAAATAGTCCAATTTAAAAAGTCAAATAATATAAATCTGCCACCTGAAACTGTGACATCACTACTTGTGTGTTTATTCCTGTATTTAGCTATATGCACCTCAGTTTGATTTAAGAATACAGATTTTTTGGACTTTTACTTTAAATTATTCTGCTGTAAGGAACTGGAAGACCGGCTCTCATCAGCAAAAGTCACAAAGGAGACAATCCTCTGCTTGTGTATGTGCTCAATAACTCTTTACGGGAAAATCCAGTGTTGACCAAACTACGCCTGGTACGTAAAGTCATATGCGAAAAACATTCTCCAAATACTATCCAAAATACAACCTGAATAATTAAAGTGAAAAACAAAGAAATCTTTAGGGGGGAAATGTAAAAAAATAAAACAAACGTACAATAAACTGGATACATAATTGTGCATACTCTCATAGGGTATTAAATAGTAGTCAGTATACACCAGTCTTCAAGTAGTCTCTGATTAACCCAAAATAAAGTCAGCTATCCTAGTAGGAGCTTCCTGACATTTACTTAGTTCCATCTTACTACAAAAGTCATGGAGCACAAGGATCTTACAAGTCATCAAAAAAATCTCATTGTTAAAAGGTATCAGTCCGGAGGAGGGTGCAAAAATGTTTGACAGTCATCAACCTTGTCATCCATCCAAAATGGATGAAAAGACAAGATGAAAACTAGTCAGGCAGGCCGCCAAGACGCCTACAGCCAAAATGATTGACATGCAGGAATTTCGGACGTCATTCACCTATATCATTCATATGTTGAGATTACAGGGTAGGGTGGCAAGATGAAAGCATTTTCTTACGTACAAAAACTTAATTTTCCAAAAAAGCAATATCAAGTCTCTCAGAAGCATATTGAAAAATGTGTGATGAAACCAAGGCTGAACCTTTTAGTCATGAGCCTGTTCAGCCATAAGTTTTTGTTTTTTATATTTTTCCTCTTAAAAGATTTGTTTGTTATTGTGTTCACTTTGGCTTTCTTTTTTACACCTCAACCAATGTGCATTTTATGAGGTGTTTTTGTATCCACGGTATGTTTGGCTCCACAGGCACTAGAGGTCAGCAGAGATTCATGCATAAAGCAAGAATGACCTTTTCTCTTCACATGAAACTGAAATATGTAGTTGTTTCATGTTTATCACTGTGGATTTGTCTCCCTCAGAAAACTATGGAAGACTCCTATAGTGTCATGATGGTGGCTGCAGAACAGGCTCAGTTTATGGCCAATCTGATCAAACTGATCAAAGGCAACAAGACCATTGAAATAGGTTAGAAACGGCTACTTTATTTCAGATATGCATTTTTGTCACTGAGGTACCGATTCTGACCTGGCCTCCCATTTTAGGCATGTACACAGGATACAACGCTCTGAGCATGGCTCTGGTGATTCCCGACGACGGCAGAGTTGTGGCGTGTGAAATCAATGCGGACTATGTGGAAATTGCCAAGCCGTACTTCAAAGAGGTCTGTGGCTGCAAACTATGTTACACAGAGTTCTCTGAATCAATCAATGGTATTGAATTACTGCTTGCTTTTCAAGGTTCATGAAAGGGCCTGGTTCTGTTAGGTCATTTTAGGCATCTGCATTTGAACCTATTGATCTCCAGCAGTCCTTTTGTGAATGCAGCCTAATAGCCTGGTGATACAGGAGAGGCAGAAATGTCATTCAGAGAGCTGAGCGTGCTGATTGAAATAGATGTTGATGTCAACGTGAGTGTCAGTGTCTAAACAAGTTGCAAAGCCAAGCATTTGCTGTATCTTTGCTTTCCACCTCCCAAGGGCAGAATAAACAGGCTGAGCCTCACAACTGTGACGCTATTCATCATAAAGAAGATAGAATACTATACAACAGCAAATTAATATTGTTTTAACACCCTCAGTGCAGGGAGGCAATTATCTACTTCAAATTCTTCTTTTCTTTAGGCCGGGGTGGAAAGTAAAATTGACATTCGCCTGCAAACTGCACTTCAGACACTGGGTAATGTTTACACATTTTAGTTTCATACCTTTTCTTTTATGGAAGTGACTATGAGCAGTAAAAGATGTTCCCTCTTCACAGACAAGCTCCTTGAGAATGGCGAAGCCGAGACCTATGACTTTGTTTTCATTGATGCAGACAAAACCAACTATGAAAATTACTATGAAAAATCTCTTCAGCTTATACGCAAAGGTGGCATAATAGCTATTGATAATGTAAGTATGATGTACATTCATAACTATGACTTGAATTCTGCTTATAACTACATTCCTGTGTTGTGCCTCTGAAACTACATCTTCAGTTACAAATAACAACACAAGAGTCTAGTGTGGCAGCAGAAAAGTACCGTTGAACCATCAGAAACCAAATAATAAGAGGAGTCGTCCCGAGTTCACATGGTTTATAATCTCCAGACATCTCACTTTGTATTCAACAAAACCTCAGCCTAATATGACCAATTCTCTTTGATTTATGAGTTCATTTATGTTTATTTCCTCAATTCCTTTATCTACACACCCTGCAGTCTTCTGTCCAATGCTAGGGTGAATATGAACTTCTAGCATAATAGTTCATTCTAGCAAAAACAATTCCATACTACTTGTATTCATTGCTTCCACATGTATTGCTAAATCAACACATAAAAAGCAGATGAACACATGCAGTTCTGACCGAATCAGCAACCTCATGTTTTTGTCCTTCTCAGGTCCTTTGGGGAGGAAGAGTCATAAATCCTGAGCCAAATGATCTCAGCTCACAGGCCATAGACAACCTGAACAAGAAATTACACAAAGATGCGCGTGTGGATGTGAGCATGCTCACTATTGGAGATGGCCTTACCTTGGCCATTAAATTATAATCCATCTTCATGCCCAAGAAACAAGGACGGGTCATTTTGGGCAAAACATTTGGACAAACATCTTATTTTTGGCAACCCTTTATTTGAAACTTCTCTCAGTAATCAAAACATATTTTCACACCATCTTGGTGGAACATGGATTAAAAAGGCTAATGAAAGCTTTCCGTTTCCTCTTCATTTTTTACCATTCTTAACAGTTGAGATCATACAGTAACATTTAGTACAGCAGCGAACTGGGTCCTTTGTAAATCATTTGTCATTTTGTGAAACTTGTGGACTGTATTTCTCCCACGCTTCCATGTAGCTTGAGGGTTGAGTTTGGAGGCACGCTCTGCTAAGTGTGTATAAGGGTTTTAAACATAACATTAAATCCTCATTTGATTAGACATGAGGTTAGATTTGAGATTGGTTCAAATGCTAAAACCTGGTTTGTTCTGTGAGATCTGTATATATATACTGAACTGTGGACTTACGTGACTAATTCACATATTAAATTGTTACAAAAACTGTACTGAAGCAGGAGAGATGCAAGGACCGGGGTTATGTAACCGAGGGCGAAACGTGGCGTGAAATGAAACCTAAACGAAGTGGTGCGACTTCCGTTTTTATATTTATTGCAAAAGAACGGTTAATTTTAAAACACCCACGTTTGTACATCTCTAGACGAAAGTCACCTCTACAGTAAAATTTTCTAACTGTTAACTGGACAAATAAAATGATGTTATCTTCGTGAAGTGATCTGTTTTTTAAAGGGGTGTCGATAACAAGCTGCACTAAACAGTCGCTAGATGGCGCTATACGCCTCTGTAGGCGGTGGATTATTACGCGCTCTCAAAACTTCGGAAAAGGAATTGATTGTTTTATATTTCCACGCCTTGTTAAATGTCAGTACAAGAATGGTTTGCATGCAGCCCTGGGGAAGTGCTGTTTCCTTTACTTCGTTTTGTTAAAATGGAAAGCGAAACTTAACTTGCAGTCGGCACTTGCTGTATACTGTACAAATACCGGGTCCTCACAAGATAAAACCCAAGTCGCTACGGTCCTCAGATCAACAGGAGGTAAGTGATTTTACCACTCTAATCTTTGGACTCTTTAAACCTATTGGTTTTTTAACTCTAATGATGATGTTTATCCTTTATATTTTTAATCAGTCTAAATTCTCTTCTACTGTTAATATTAGCTAAATTGACAACTTATAATATCATGTGCTTATACTCATATAATTTACGTTAGATTTTAAAGAACTGAAGTAGGTGTATACATTTACCATTCATAAATCTGCATGAATATATCACCCTTTGACTGTTTATGGAACCTGTTGTGTATAAACGCCTCTCTCGTTTTAGTTTGGCAAAGAGAAGGATGGTGCTTGAGGAGGAACTTCAGAAATTGGAATGTCACTTTACTTGGGGCTTACAGAAGGATGATGCTGATCTGAACTTTCTGGAGATTCAGTACACAGAGAATCTGTCATTCCAGACTGAATATGGAGGGAATTCAAAACAGAAAACTCTAAATCTTTTAGCCTATATTAAACATTTGCAAGGTTGCAATGACCAGGCACTTGAGTATTTGAAAAGAGCAGAGGAAGAAAAGTGTGACGATTCTCATCACATTGTTACATATGGAAACTTGGCCTGGTTACACCATCACATGACTAATGATGCTGCAGCCAAAGTTTATATGGAGAAATTGGATGAAATTTTGGGGGGTTACCCAACTCAGTCCGCGCTTGAGTTGCCCCGTGAAGTCCAAAGTGAAAAGGCATGGTCTTGTCTGCACTTCTCCAAAAAGTACTATGCAAGGTCAAAAGAAATCTTTTATAAGGCCCTTCAGATAGAGCCAGAGGACAAGGAGTGGAGCACTGGCTATGCATTCTCTCTGTTCCATCTGGAATGCCAGCAATTCAGGGAGGGTATAGATGTGCCTTTCGAGGAGTCTCCTGCAGTTATACAGTTGGAGAAAGCTCAAGAACTGGATCCAAACAACCCCATGATCCATGTCTACCTGGGCCTGAAGTTCTTCTGGAACCACAAGCATAAGGAGGCATGGGATCACTTGCAAACAGCGAAGGCTAAAGCTCCATATGACCTGAATGTTGTTTTGCTCATAGCAAAGTTTAGGAAGAAACAACAATGCTATGATCTGGCTTTAGAAGTGCTGCAGAAAGCGCTGGAGAATGCACCAGAGTCCTCGCAGTTGCACCACAAAATTGGCAGCATTTACGACCTTAAGGCAAGGCAGGCGAATAAAGAGCATAATCTAGAGCTCCTGAACCTCGCCATCCAACATTTAGAGGAAGGTGCCCGTCTCAATCCCAATTACCTTTACCCCCAAATTGAGCTGGCGTTAAGGTACGGCGAGGCTAAGAGGTACAATGCAGCCAAGCAGAAGTTCCAGGATCTGCTCTCCCGCTGCAGCCCGCGTCCAGCTGACTTCCAGGCCTGGCATCGTATGTACGGGGATTTTCAACAGTACCAAATGGGCTCAGAGATGACAGCGGTCAAGCATTACAAAAAAGGCATGACACTGAAAAAGGTGTCTACTGAATGGGAGGTCTGCCAAAAACGACTTCACAAAATCCTTGACAATGACAGCAGAGATGTGTACAACATTCAAGAGTTCATGAATACTTCAGGAGAGTAATACAGATACTGAGGAGTAGATGTTACTGAATAGAATCCACCTTTACAGAACTACTTAATAAATGACAGCAACACTACATTTTATGATTATTTTGCCAGTGATTATAACTACTAGAGGTCTTATGAACGTAAATTCTTTACAATCATTTATATGAGATATAGTAATATGATATAAACTGTCCATCAACAGTTTACTGGTTTGCTTGTATCAGTCTAAACAGAGCGGTGTTTTACAATATGTAACATTTTCTTTTCTTTTGGCATATACTGCATTTTAAAACATTACAAGTTTGTATTCTTTTTTCTGATTTCTTATTTCAAATAAATTTTATGACGGCATCTGCATGATTTTGTGTTCTTCAGACGATCTGCTATAGGTAACTCATGTCTACATGTGCAATGGAATGGAAAATTGCTTTCTTCTATCACTGACTGCAAAATGAATGTGACAAAGATATTCAGCATGTCTTTACAGTAGCACAATGTACTATGCACAATCTTGTAGATCAAGGGTCTCCAACTACCAGGCCACGGACCAGTACCAGGCAATGGATCATTTCATGAAGGACAAAAAGTCAAAAATTTAAAAAGTCAACTAATATAAATCTGCCACCTGAAACTGTGACATCGCTACCTATGGGTTTATTCCTGTATTTAGCTATATGCACCTCAGTTTGATTTAAGAATACAGATTTTTTGGACTTTTACTTGAAATTATTCTTTTGTAAGGAATTGGAAGACCGGCTCTCATCAGCAAAAGTCACAAAAAAGCAGAACTACTTAGTAAATGATAGCAACACCACATTTTATAATTATTTTGCCAGTGATTATAACTACTAGAGGACTTACAAAAAGAAATTCTTTACAATCATTTATATGAGATATAGTAATGTGATATAAACTGTCCATTCACAGTTTACTGGTTTGCAGAGGTGGGCAAAGTAGCTATCTTCATTACTTAAGTGAAAGTACAGATACCACTTGTCAAATGTTACTCCAATACAAGTGGAAGTCATACAGCCAATTTTTTACTTAAGTTAAAGTGCTGAAGTACTTGTTTAAAAAATACTTAAGTATTAAAAGTACATCTTCCTGTCCCATCGCTCTGACCACCATCACCATGAAGTGCTTTGAGAGACTTGTCATGGCACAGGTGAAAAGCAACCTCCCCCACTCACTGGACCCGCTGCAGTTTGCCTGTCGCACAAACAGATCAACTGAAGATGCCATATCCACCTTTCCCTCTCACACTTGGACAAAAAGACTCTTATGTTAGATTGCTGTTCATAGACTTTAGTTCAGGATTCAACACCGTCATTCCCCAAAGACTGTGTGTGAAACTGAGCGAGTTGGGACTGAGCACCTCACTCTGCAACTGGATACTGAATTTCCTGTCAGAGAGGCACCAAAACACCAAGTTCCTGGGAGTTTACATCTCAGACAACCTCACCTGGACCACCAACACCACCTCCATTACCAAAAAGTCCCAGCAACATCTCCACTTCCTGAGACAGCTGAAGCAAGCCAACCTCCCGCCTCCCACCCTCACCGTGTTCTACAGGGGTACCATAGAGAGCATCCTGACCAGCTGCATCTCCGTCTGGTTTGGTAACAGTACTGTTGCCGATCACAGGCAGCTTAAAAAAATTGTCAAAGCAGCTGGCAACATCATCGGTGCATCTTTCCCACCGCTGCAGGACATCTTTCACAAACGCTGTATCAGGAGGGCCTCCTGCATCATGCTCCACCCCTCACATCCTTCACATGGACTCTTTACACTACTCCCATCTGGCAGACGCTATCGCAGCATCAGGACTCGATCCACCAGAATGCATGATAGCTTTTTCCCACAAGCCATCAGACTCTTGAACACACTCACACTCCCCCCACCCACATACACCGGACTGTGAACTGACTCTGTTGCACCTCTGCACTTTACACATCACCGTCGCTGTGAGGCACACGCTGCTATAGGGACAATCTCATTCGTGTTGCACTGTCGCCAGAAAGATGTTTAAGAAAAATGTTTATGTCTACAAACTGTATAGTATTATCACTCCAAACTGCTGCTTATCTGGCACATATTTAATGCCAGACAACTGAAATAGTAATCCTCCTCAATGACTGTTGCTACAACACTGCTATAACATTTGCACAATTTCTGCACTGGTGCTACTTATATGCATTGAACTGGTCACTTTCTAACTAACTGTATCTGCACAAATTATTGAAAAATATTGCACAGACCCTGGTCCTCCACTACTGTTAGTATAATATCAGCACAAACTTAAATGTTAGTCAGACTTTTTAAAAGATACTGTTTTATTAATAGACTGGACTGTTTCATATTGAAATTGTTTCTAACCTCTTGCACATCCAGTGTAAAAGTCAGTTTCCACTTTTGTAGGTTAATACTGCATCCAAACTGTCTCTCTATCTACCTCTATTTCTAGTTCCAGATTAGAGTACTCCATTCCTAGTTTAAAATGTATATTTTGTATTCTTTTTATATATGTTTATTCCATGTGCATATTTGTTCTTTGTTCTTTGTTCCCTCTTTCTTATTGCACTGAAAAAACTGGAGCCATGTCGTCTTGTCTCTCTGTATATCTGTACAGTATATAGCAGAGATGACAAAGTTTACTTTGACTTTGACTTTGACTTTGACTTTGACTTATCTTCTTTCACTGCATTGTTGCATTATTGCCACAACACTTACTATACCTAATGCCTCTGACTAGCTTGTAGAAGCTGTAGAATAAGGAACTGGTAGAATGTTACAGAATGAAACACAACCTGAACTAGACAAAGAAAACCAGTCATTAGTTTATTTTGTTAATTAACTGTAAGACTACACACCCACACAAACCAGCAGGGTAGTGTTCTGACACAGCTGGCAGTGTGTGCCCACATATATGTGTATGTTAATCAGAAGGACAGTGCAATAGCTGTAAATGCAGCCTGCTCAGAAAATAAAATTAACATTCCAACCTGCTTAAAACCCAGCTCTGCACCTCTAGCTTCATAAATTTCCAACAGTAACAATGTTTTCATCAAGACAGAAAACAGCAGAACTGTTTTATAATGACAGTCTACAGGCGTGATGTAACCCTACTGATTACTGATAGACTGTCACCTGCCAAACAACCAATCACGTTTTAGAAAAGGGGGGAATAACATCCACTTTATCCACAGATTTAAAATAACAAGTAACGAGAACCTTAATAGAAATGTAGTGAAGTGAAAGTCATAAATTTCCAAATAAAATACTACTCAAGTGAAGTACAGATACTTAAAAACTCTACTTAAGTACAGCACTCAAGTAAATGTACTTAGTTACTGTCCACCTCTGCTGGTTTGCTTGTATCAGTCTAAACAGAGGGCTGTTTTACAACATGTAACATTTACTTTTTCTTTTATTTTGGCATACACTGCATTTTAAAACATTACAAGTTTGTATTCCTTTTTCTGATTTCTTATTTCAAATAAATTTTATGACGGCATCTGCATGATTTTGTGTTCTTCAGACGATCTGCTATAGGTAACTCATGTCTACATGTGCAATGGAATGAAAAATTGCTTTCTTCTATCACTGACTGCAAAATGAGTGTGACAAAGATATTCAGCGTGTCTTTACAGTAGCACAATGTGCTATACACAATCTTGTAGATCAAGGGTCTCCAACTACCAGGTCAC